>JAODAL010062257.1:0-19853 GCA_025379985.1 Phyllomedusa bahiana | reverse complement strand
GGGAAAGGCAAAAAATCCCACCATTTTAAAGGGAAACCAACATAGTAGACTGAAAACAAATGCCACCAACAAATTTTGTTCCCACTAAAAAGAACTATTCTTTCTTGTACCTGATTAGAACTTGGCTGCTATGGCATGTTAGCCCTGCCGCACCAGACACACAACTTCTATTTTTTTTTTTTCAATTTGCCCCATTTGGGAAAATTTTTTTGCGGTTTCCCAGTATATTCTATAGTATAGTGAAAACACCTTTAGAAATAATCTGCCCGCAAAATAAAAGCCCCATTTTTTCCCCTATTAGTGGAAAAAAAAAAAAGTTTGGCTTTCAAAAGGCGAGGAGGGAAAAACGAACGTGTCACAAAAAAAAAAACCGCCGGGTCCTAATTTTTTTAAACCTGCTTTGCTCCGTGGCTAACACCTGTGGGGAAAATTAAAGCTATCTGCAGATTTCCTCAATAACAAGTTATTGATTCAAACTTATTACACTGCCCTTCTGCATTATATAGGTATTTTACCTCCCTGATCTCCACATTACATAATAACCAAAAACAGCTTTATGACACTTTCCACTCCCTCCTAAGGCCCCACCTAGCACAATATTGTGTAACTTTTTTCACAGTAAGGGCTAGATATCATATTTTAGTCCCCAAACAAACCATGCGTTACCTCCCCCCAACATCCCTAATTTTGCCGTTAGCATTTGATTCAACAACAAAAGAAGAGCTATCCAAACTTCTCTCTTCTGCTGCCCCACTTCTGCTTTAGTGACTCTATTTCCTCCACCTTGTCCGGTCCCTCTCCCTACCTAACTGCAATCTTTAACCTCTTCTCGGATCTTTCCATCCTCCATCAAACTCAATCAAACCCATGTAAAAAACCCACCCCCCTCCTTGCGCTGACACTGACCATTCCCAATTCCCCTTTTGTCCTAAACTTTCGGGGAACGCTTAGTCTTCTCTTGCCTAATCCACTATCTCTTTGGTAACTCTCTTTTCAAGCCTTTTTAATCATATTTCTGGGTTTTAGACTCCACAATAACTGCTCTACCAAAAGTGTCAAATGTTCAACTGTCAGCTAAAACTTGTGACCAGGGGCGTTGCTAGGGTCCAAAACCCCGGGGGGCTCGGCCCTTTGTATAAGTTTTGCTCAAAAAGGGTGGGTGCACACGGCTTTTTTTCCCCTCATTGTGAATGCCATGTTTTTTTAAATAAGGAAAAACTTTCTGTTCCTGTCACTAATTTTCTCAAAATTCCCATGACCCGTCCAACCCTCAGATCCGTCAAAAAAAAATCCCCTGACAAATTTCTCCCAGAAATGATTGTTACAAAAAAAAAAACCCCAAACAAAACCAAGCCCCAAAAAACATTACTCCCTTTAAGGATCAAATAAATAATCCTCCAGACCCCAAGGACGCCAAAACCGGAAAAAGAGACTGTCGGCGCTCTAGCCAAGGAGGGGCCGGGGGAGCACAGGCATTTTTTATCCGAGCTGGCCCCCAGAAAAAACTGCCTACGACGCCCCGGGTCGCTCTTTTGGGTTTCACATTTGACCACAGAGCTGACTCAATAGTTCTATTCACACCCTGTGGGCAATTATAAAATGCTAAAAAAAACTATAGGCTTTCATCTGTGGGTCAGTGTGACCCACAGACTCAGCTGACAGTTAACCCTTTTTTCTCCTCGTTAAAATTAAATTCACAACAAAAGCTGGCCCCCTCCCCAAAAGTACTGTACCTAATTGGCTGCTGGCTGCTCTGCTGGCTTGCACGGGCACCAAAAGGCTAACGGTTCATGGGGCCCTGGTGAAAAAATTTCAGTTTTGGGCCCCACTACCTGAAAAGGGTTCTTCACAGCGGATGACCATATTTTTTAACAAAGGGGTTCTTTTTTTGTGAGGAGTCGCAGGGTACATGCCAAAAAAAATATTTCTACTTAAAGGTTGTCGGGGCTGAAGAAAATTCTTTTTGAATTAGGCTAGGCGTGGGGAATAAAGTGATACTCATTGATGCCGCCACTGTTACCGGAATTTCCCCCAGAATCCGTTCATTTTCACTTATCTTTTTTTGCCCTTTTACACGAAAGGCTCATGCTCCCTTGACTTACATTGGACCCTTTGGCCTCCTAGTTTTGGAATGAAAACCGAAAGGGGTTGGAGCTTCAGAGAAAATAGGCCCGGGAACCAGAGGTATCTATCAGGGGAAAAAACCCGTCAAATAACCAAACCGAAAATAAAGGAACTCCCGCCCTTTTTGCCTTATAAACCCCAGGTCGCATCCTTTTTCTTTTTTACATTTGCCCCACGTAAATTTTACTCAGTTTTCCTCTTAAAAAGCTTAAAAAAACAAATAAAACATTTTTTATGTAAATTTTTATTTTTTGGAGCATCACTTTTTTTTTCTGTGATGGAAGGTCTAAGGTTATTTTTTTTTCGGGAAAAATTTGGGCAGATTTTTTTGATATTATTATTGGTACATATCATTTTTGATTCTTAATAAACATTTTTTTGTGGGTGGGAATGAACAAAAAATGCAATTACTGTATGGGTTTTTCTTATATATTTTTTTTTTGCGAAATCTAACTTATTTTTTTATAACACAAAAACTCTATACATGGGGAGTTCACAAGGCATGTTGGAATATGTTTTCCGTACGAAAAAATGGACCCCAAAAAACGAAAAAAATTACCAAAAAACATGTGATTTTAAATTGAAACCCAATGTAAAACTATATCACTGTTCAGATGTGATTTTTTTTACATAGGTCTTTTGATCTTTAAAACAAATCTAAAACACAGAACGACTTTTTTTTCTTAACCCGTTTTGCATCAAAACCCTTTTTAAAAAAACATTGTTGCGGTCCAAAAAATTTATCCAAACACGCACCACACTTTGGGAAAGGGTTTTTGGATATGTTTTTATTTTAAAAGCACATGTAACAACCTGGGCTATTTTTCACAGGCTTAAAACGGGCCCTATTTCAGTCCGAAAATTACGCCCGGAGTGCCAAATTACGGCTGAAACGCCCCAAGTTAAATTTAGGGTAATCCACAGTTTTTTAAGAAACTATGGTTTTACGTCCCCCCATCCTCCCGCTCGCAAACCGCCGGGGGGGGAATAAGGACATGAAAAATAATACGGCGTATATGCGCGCTGGAAAGAATGTCTATGGGCCGGCGATTTTCCGGCCCCCCCGCACCCGCCCCCACCGAAATGGGGCGTAATTACCCCTGCAAATACACATTGAACCTGGGCCTAAGGTTTGTTCACACGGGGGTTTTTGTGCCTTTTAAAACGGATCCGTTTTACGTCCCAAAACATCTAAAAATTGCAGTGTGAATTTAAAATTGATTGAAGGGCAAAAGCCACGCTTTTCCCAAACGGGAGACACGATGGGGTTTTGGGGGCTCTCCTCGCGGGCGCTTTTTTTCGCATCCCTTTAAAAGAATTGACATGTCAATTCAAATTGGGTTTTTTACGCAAGTGAAAGCCCATAGGAATAATGGAGTCCCTTTGGGACTTGTCCAAAAACATCCACACTCCGGGGTAGTAACAGCCGCTTTGCATCCTGAAAGCGGATGCGAAAAGGGGACGGGAGGCGGACGGGACGCTGGAGAGGGTTTTTTTTTTGGCGGCAGCGGGAGAGCAGGGGAGCGGCGGCAGCGGGGAGCGCAGGGGATCAGGGAGCGGCGGCAGCGGGGGCGAGGGGGGCGGCGGGCAGGGGGAGGGGGGGGGAGCGGGAGCGCAGGGAGGGGTCCGGCGGGGGGACAGTGGGGAGGTAGCGGCGGGGGCGCAGTGGAGGAGGGGAGGGGCGGCCGGCAGGGGAGGGGGTAAACGGCTGGGGGCAACACAGTCAGTGAATGGGGGAAGAGAAGAGAGAGAGAGAAAGAGAAAGAAGGGAAAAAAAATAAAACAAAAAAAAACCCTTCAAGGGGAAAAAAAAAAAAAATGAGAATAACTTCCCCCCTTGCCCCCCCGGGGAAATTTGGAAACGTGGGCCACCAAAAAGAGCTAAAAAGATTAAACCATTTTTTGGGTTTAACCCAAAATTTTGCGGCGAATTTCCGCTATCCCCGTTTTTCCGGGATTTCCCTTTTTTAAATTTAAAAAAGAAAAATGGTTTTAAAAAAAAAGGGTTTAAAACCCGGGATTGGAAAAACCCCAAAAATTAATCTAAATCATTTTTAGTTCCCCCAAAATTTGGGAAAAATTTAAACAGGTTTTTAAATTTTAAATTTTCTAAAATTTTCCATTTGTGGGAAAAAAACCCTTTTTCAAAAAAATATTGAGCCCCCAATTAAAAAATATCCCCCAAATTTTTGGGGCTTTTGGGAACACCCAAAAAAACAAAAATTTTTGGGGTCCCCAAATTTTTATAAACAGTATTTTTTTACTAAATAAGTTTTTTTTTTTGGGAAATCCTTTTGGGGGTCCGCTCTGTCGTCCCCAAGCCAAATCTAAAAAAAAAAGCAGTGATTTATCCCTGCCTGTTCCAAACCCAACAGCGGCAATTTTTTTCAAGACGGATTTTAAGGCTGCCTTTTGAAACACCAGGGGCCCATAACTTCATGGGGAACCCGCCGTTTCGTTTTTGGAAAAAAACCAGGAAAAACTCACTGCTAATTTTTTAAATATCCTTTCTTGGGGCCGACAGAGCGGACCCCCCAAAAGGTTTCCAAAAAAGCGTTTTTGTAAAAAACCGGAAAGTGTAAACCCATTTTAACAAGCCCTAAGGGGTTTTTCCATATTTTTATTTTCCCTTTAATTTTTAAAAACACCGTTATTAACTGACCAAAAGCCAACAGCTATGGATTTTTCCCCACACAGTTTTTAAATTGACTGTAGCCCCCTCTCAGTAGCCCAAAGGGGATCAGGTTTCCCCTTTAACAAAGCTTTTGGGAGCGTCAGTCCCCCCCTGAAACCCTTTTGGCCTTTTAAAGCCCCTATAGCGGGCCCGCCGCCCCACTTTTTAAAGCTTTGATTTATACGTACCTGCTCCTTAAAGAAAATACATAAACAAGGATAAGGGCGGGAAAACCCACCCCCCGGGCACAATCACGCACCCTGGGGAAATTTTCCCTGTCCCCTCCAGTTGATTTGGCAGCAACAAATTTTTTCGGTGCGCCATCAACAACCCGGGTGGCTCCCCCCATTTTGGTGGAGCATAAGGCCCCTTTACCCCGGCCACCCCACTGTCCCACGCTGGCCCCTTCCCAGAAAACCCCAATTGTGGGGGTTAGGGGGCCCTCTGGGAAACCCCTGTACCTACACCATGGCGGGGCCCCGAAACTGGGGAGGAAAAAGCATCAGGAAACCGCCCCCACCCAGGCATACTGCATCCTCGCCCCCTCCTCCCCTCCTTCTATAGTCAGCCCCACAGCTTTAAAATTTAAACGCGGCAGCTGCCCCTAAACCCCCCCTTTTGCGCGGGCGCGCCCCTGGACCCAGGAAGCCCCCGGAGCTCAAAGGGATGACCCCTGCCTTCCCCTGACCCTGCGCACAGGCGGGCGGCAGTGTCCAGCTGAGAGGTCTGGAGCAACCAATAATACATATAGTAGGCGCTCATGCTGCATCGTTAGTTCTCAAAGAGAACAACAATGCGGCGCTGCACTACTATAGTGAATGAGAGCCGGCACCCGGCAGGGAAGGAGACATTCGGGGCAGTAGGCAATTTATCCGGGGCACGAGCCCCGGATAAAACTGCCTAGCGACGCCCCTGCTTGTGACAAATACTGTTTGTTGCTTCTTATGGATTTCTCTGCAGTGTTTGACACTGTAGATCACCAACTTCCTAGTTCCATTGGCCTTGAGGACACTTTCTTTCATCCTACCTCTCTTACCACTTATTGAGCATGTCATTCACTGGTTCTACCTATTCTCCTCTTCTTCTTGGTATTGGAGTCCCTAGGAGAAGCAGTCTTATGTTTTCTTCTCTTTTCACTCTACACAGCCCCCATTGGACAAACTTTCAATAGTTTTGGCTTTCGGTACCACCTCTACACTGATGACCCTCAATCATACACCTCTTCCCCGATATCACCCGTGCCTTGCACTATGCAGTGATTGTCTGTCCGTTGTCTCTTGCATCATCTCCTCTCTTTATCTAAAGCTAAACCTTTCTAAAACTGAACTTCTTGTCATTCTGCCATCTACTAACTAACCCCATCCTGCTATTTCTTTTTCAGTGTGTGGTAATACCATAGCTTTTAGGCAGTAGGCCCACTGTCTTGGGGTTACACTAGCTTCTGATCTGTCCTAAACTCCCTATATTTAAACCCTTGCCCACTCTTATCTTTTGCACCTCAAAAACATCTCCAGAATCCATCCTTTTTTCACTACAACTACAACTCTTTCTGTGTCCATCATCCATTCTCATCTTGACTTCTGTAAAGTCTTACTAATCAGCATTCCTTTGTATCTGTCCCCTCTTCAATCTTACCTGATTGAGCCAAGGTCATCTTTCTTTCCAGCCGCTTTACTGATGCCTTTAACCTGTGTCAGTCACTGCACTGGTTACCCATTCAGTACAGAATACAGCATAAACTAATCACTCTCACCCATAAAGCTATATCTCCTCTCTCATCTGTCTACCAAGCTACCTGATGTTCTGAAGAGTTTAAATTAAATTCCTCCAACTTCTGAACCTCCCACTCCTGCCTCCAGGATTTCACATGTGTTGCTCTGGTTCTCTGGAATGTCATGCTTTGTACGATCAGATGAACTCACAGTGCTCATAGTTTTAAGCATGACCTAAAAATTATTTTCTTAGCAAGGCCTACCAATATCACAAATCACGACTCCCTCCTTCAGTCACACACATTCCTGCCACGCACTCAGGCACTCATATGTACTTATCTGGATTTAGATGTACTGTCTGGAAGGCAGAATCATCCATTTATATGTGTCCTAACCAATATTTATGGTAAATGGCTGGAGCATTGTACACATTGAGCACTTCTCACTTTTTGTCTCACCCCTGTTTACACATAAATTGGAAGCTCCTGCCAGAAGGACCCTCACACCCCTTGTTTTATTGTTAATGGGTTTGTTTCAATGTAATGTTCAGTTTTATCTGTAGCTATAGCTTCGGCATTGTAAAGTGCTGCAGAATATTTTGGAGCCATGTACACAAAGATTATTAATGTCATATTATCATTAAGAGGAAGAGTGCAAACTCCATTTTGATTTAGCTTTGACGTGGTTAAGTAAGTGATCAATATAATGTATGGTTGTATGTATATTGCATGAAAAGCAAACAGTTCTTCTGACAGATCTGCTCAGCATAAAAAGTTAGGTAAAATATTGAATTTTCATAATTGCTTCAGAAATTTTTTTTTTTTATACTGGGTTCAATTTTCATTTCATCATTCTATTGAATTATGCCTGTTAATCATTTAGAATATTTTAGAACTGGCAACAATTTAAGATTACAGCGGTTATGAATCTTTGACATTTTCCTGCATTTTGATAGTAAGCTGACATTTGAAGATGGCATAATGTTCTGAAAGTTAATCAATTATATTCATGGATGAGTTAAGCCTATCTGCACAGTTGGGCAATATATATATTTAAAAATAGTTAAATTATTAAGATGATAAAAAATTAGATATATATATAATAGATAAAAGATAGGATTTTGATAGAAAGTATAGAAAAAGATAGGGAATAGATAGATAGAGTTTAGATGTTCCTTGTTTAAATTGAAAAATGAAAACCATTTTCAAAAACAAGAAAATACCCACCCTCTATAATGCCTGTATTTATTTGAGGAGATTTGTTGCAGATTTTACTGCAGATTTTTTTTTACGTTGACTTCAATCGAAAAGGACAAAATTTACAAGAAATGTTTTTGCAGATTTTACCTTTTTCGTTGAAGTCAATGTAAATCTGCACTAAAAATCTGCAAGGGACGATCTCTCCTTAGGGAGAGCGCCATATAGGTGTGTGGAGATTCAAAATTGGCTTTTGCACCCCACGAAACATCTGCATATCACAAGGCATTAAGGGAAAGGAGAAACTCAAGTGCCCTCTATTGGATGTAAAAATCTGCAACAAATTCACAACATTTGCATCGAAATCCACACCAAATTTGTCCCATGTGCATGCTCACATAACTTTTAACTGCTTTTGACAAAAAGAAAAGAGCTTTTGCAGTGATTTTGTACACAAGATACAAGTGTAGAAAATTAGGAATTAGGAGCAAAAGATTTAGGACAACATGTCACAATACGAAAGAGCCTTTTTTTGGTCTATTTTGCGGCAAAAATATTCTTGATGCCATATTCTCGATGTATATGACCTGTAATATACCAAAACTAGGCACATTATACGTCGGGCAGGGCACATTGTAATGCGCCTAAAAAGACGTATTATATATAGTGTAATGATACGCTCTGCGCCTCCATAAGGTATTGCACCTATTGAGGCTCATTACATACACTAGTAATGATACGTTATGCGCCTCCGTTACACAAGGCGCCTCTATAGACGCATTACACACACTACCAATTATATCACAATTGCGCAATGCGTCTTTTTAGGTGCATTAAGTTTACTATGCAAGGTATACCAGACGCCAGATTTCTGAGAGGATCGTCTCTTATAGTCCGAAAACTATGATAGATATGCTGCAGTTTGCTGACGGTAAGTGGTACTGTGACAAAGTATGGTAAATTCCTATAATTTTATTTTATTTGTTAGTTTCAAATTAATTCTCTGCCAACACATTTCATTTTCTGTACTATAGAGCTGTACATTGGATTACAGCCTTTTAACATTTCAGGATTATGAAATGAGTATTAGTCCAAAAATGTGAATATTAGTTATTAATATTTCAAATTGTATATGGCGGGTTCGCTAAATGAACCTATCTATTTAGAACAAAAGTTATTCTGCGAGTATAGCAGATGACACCAAACTTTTTCATATGACTGTAAGTGGTACTGTGACATAAGTATGAGTTTATTTTCCTTATATTTTACTTTAGTTATGTGTTTATTTGAAAAATCCAATTCCAAAACCCCTTCCCTAACATTACATTTTTTGGTACGTAAGCTTACATGGCATTACAGCCCTGCTCCTCCTAACCATTTCAGGGCACCTTCACTTTACCCAAAGCACGTATTCAGTCCAAAATGTGAATGTTCATAATGTAGCTATAACATTTCCGGATATGTTTGAAACGCGGGAACACGCCAAACAATTGTTAAACCCTAGGTTTTTAAACTTAGCTGCATCTACTAAAGCACACAGAGCCTTATGTCTGCGTAACGTCTAGCAGTAATGACACCTCAACTTACATTAAATCCAAGTGATAGGTTAAATCCAAGCTGATGTCTAGTTGATTGCTTTGGGTAATAAACCCAGTGTTACTGCTAGATACTGCTAGACCTGTTGTACTGTTCCTTTCACATGGTGTGTGTTATGTTTGTGTATTTTGCTTTTTTAATCTGCAATACTGCCCTGCAATTAAACTGCCTTTCTTACCACCAATAGCCCAAAGCAACCAATCAGAGCTCGCTTTTCATTTCATATAGTAATCTAAAAAATAAAAGGGGAGCTCTGATTGGTTGCTATGGGTAACAAATAAGATCTTAGACCTAGACAGTTTGTGTACATGAGGCCCTATTTTTCAGCCTTTACCAGCTGTGTCATAAGTACGAGTTTCTTTTGCTTATATGTTAGTTTAGCTATGTGTTTATTTGAAAAATCCAATTCCAAATCTTCCCTAACATTACATTTTCTGTGTACTGTAGTGCTGATTCTAGGGCTGTGTGTGGCATTACAGAGCTGATCCTCTTAACTACTTCAGGGCACCTTCGTAATACTCCAGTTTACCCAAAACACATATGCAGTCCAAAATGTGAATGCTCATAATGTAGCTTAGTTACAGTGATGTCAAATGATCCGGCGAGCTGACGCTACGAGGTGGTGTCAGACGTGTAGGGAACGGACTATTTGGACCGTGCCCTGCACGCTCCGGGAGCAGACATGCGGGCAGCAGTGAGGAAGTCAGACAGCAGTACGCTGCTACCATTGGCTAGTTTGGCGCTCACCTACAATGATGTTCGGTGTGGAGGAACTTCTGAGTGAGCTCCGGAAAGCGGCCAGGGCTCGAGAGGCTGGTTGGCTGCATATTGAGGGGGCTGCTTCACCCTCTGGGCTGCCACCTTCTTGTGTGCGCAGCAGGCGGCAGGCTCAGCCACCAGACAGGCTGAGTCCTGATCTCGCTCCCGAGGACCACTTGCTCCGTGGGAGCCCCTCTCAGGGGCCTCCAGGCGGGGAATTGTTAAGGGATGGTTTTGTGGAGGGTTTCCGGATTCCACCTCCATCCCATGTTGTACCCTTCTCGACCAACAATTTTTGTTCATCTTTCCAGCATCCAGAAGTTGTAGCACAGAAGTTAGCGAAGGAGGTGGCACTGGGTAGGATGGCGGGCCCTTTCGAATCTCCACCTTTGCCTGATCTTGTGGTGTCCACGTTGGGAGTGGTTCCCAAGGAGGAGCATAATAAATTTTGGCTTATTCATCACTTTTCATTGCCTAATGGCTGTTCAGTTAACATTAGCATTGACCCGGAGCTTTATTTTGTAGTTTACACATCTTTTGACGAAACAGTGTGTTGGATGTGGGCTTATGATGGTTATTGAATCAGCGTTCCATCTGCTGCCTGCTCATCCAGACAGCATTTGTTTGCTGTTTTTTTTCTGGGCCAGTTCCTTTTTTGCAGATAGGTGTTCATTTTCTTGCGCCTACTTCGAGACATTTAGTTCATTCTTGGAATGGGTTGTTAAGGACGTTTCGGGAATTTTGTCGCTTATACATTAATTGGAGGATTTCTTCTGTGTGGAATCCACTGTGTTATCATTGGTGTAATGGGTGGCAGACAGATTTAGGGTTCCTTTGGCACCGGAGAAAATGGAGGGTCCTTCTACATGTCTTAATTTCTTCGGAATTTGTATTGCTTCTGAGCTTATGGAATATCATTTGCCAGCTGAGAAATTGGGGGCCCTTGTGGCTGAGGTCCGCAGGGCAGTTTCAATGAAAACGATTTTGTTGTGAGACCTGCAGTCTTTATTGGGTAAATTGAATTTTGCTTGCAGGATTATCCTCATGGGATGGGTTTTTTGTAGGAGGTCATTACAATGGCGGGGGATGATAGTTGTTAAAAACCACTTCTTGGTGGTGCAACTTTTAAAGGTTTTGAGAAGGGGACATAGGAGGGTGGATGGGTGGCGTCCAATTGTTTTCACTTGCTGGAAAGAATTGGGGAGGAGCTGGGGCCAGTGTATGCTTCAGGTTTCGAGGTAGATTTGTCCAGGCTGGCCTTTTCTTTGGTCTTTTTTGGGGCTCTGTGAGTGGGGTAGTTGCTTTGTCTGAGTAAATTCAAGGTTAGAGGTTTATTGTCATAAGATGTTTGGGACCCGGCGAGTGGTCTAGAATTCTGGATTAGGAGGTCTAAAAAGAATATGTCTGGGAGGGGTAAAAAAGTGTTTTTGAGGGAGATCCTTGGGTATTTGATGTGCCCTGTTTGTTATTTTCAAGCTTACTAAGCCGAACAGCCGGCTGTATCAGGGCCGCTGTTACAGCATGCAGATGGATCTTACTTGTCCCGCTATGCCCATAAATCAGCAGATCTAAATACATAGCTGCAGAAGAGGATTTCGTTGGTTCTCAGTTTCAACTGATACAGCATAATCAAAGGGAATTCCCCTGCTCCATTAAGTCAATGGAGAACCCCACATGTTTTTTTTTATTACAGTGGATGCCTAGTCTTTGATTTTCACTAAATAAATAAATAAAAACACAGAGTAACCCCTATTTTGGATAACCAACTAAGATAAGACCAGCAGCTGGATCCTGATACTCTTAAGATGGGAAGTTCAATGGATATTAGGCTCTTCAAATTCTAAAAATACCACCTGTAATCCGTCCCAGAAGCCGACCACCACATTAGAGGATTTGTTGGTTACTTGTCTCTTCCCAGCACCCCAGTGCCTTGAGTACTTGGGTAATAGTGACATGGCCTTGGAGTGCAAAAAACTACTGTTGACTAACACCAAGCCCCAGAGATAGCAATGAAAAGGTCTCTGTCAGACACCTCCATTACTAACCATGAAATAAAATTTAAACAAAAACATGATACACAAAAATAAAATTTTGTTCACTAAACAACTCCCCAACAACAGCACTCTTTCACCATTTTATTACAGGAATTAATGCAAGGCTAATCCAACATAGACCACCAAATCCGAAGTAGTCCATAAGGGAAACTTGTATATAAGCAGAAACATAACAATCATACATAGGCTGGATAGCCTATTCAGTTTCCATGAAAACTGGGTGACGTTCCATACCTCACAAGTTGCACCCAGTTATTTTTATTATAGAACATTTGGGTACCACTTGTGGGGGATGTGGTATCACTCTATTTCTAGACACGTATTTCTAGACACTGTATGGTCTATTAAGAGAGCAGGAAAGTTGTGTGACATCAGGAGAGTAACCAGAAAAACAAGCCCAAATCCGAGAACCAGTAAAACGACACAACAGAGCAAAAGAGAAAGCTAGGACACAAAAAAGCAATTACCAACAGAGACTAGCAGACAGGAAGAGGTTTAAAACTCCCACCCCAGACAGATTGGCTCAAGTGCTTAACCAATTAGGGGCCATTTACACGGCACAGAGCAAACCAGTCAAATTACCCGACCGGTATTTGCTCTGTTTTGGGGCCGTTTACACGGCCGCAGGGGTCGGCTTTTCTCCGCGGTTTGCGGAGAAAAGCCCTCCCCCCTTCGCATTGACCTGTTCATGTTCCACCCAAAAACTGGACAAAAGAATAAACATATTCAACTTATATGGACCGCCGGTGGTCTAAAAAATCATCCGGCGGAAAATACCCACTGCACGAATTTTCCATAGAGGTCCGTGATAAAGTTTGACAGACAGTTTACAGATGGCTTTCAAAACCGAAAAACATCTGTAAAACCGTCTGAAAAACCTGCCGTGGGTACATGCCCTTAAGCATCAATCCGCACCATGGATGAGGCTGCAACAAAATCCTTAAATGGTCAGTAGCGCAGTCTTGACATGTATCACAATTGGAACAATAGACTTCCAAGATCAATGAGCACGTGCACTGCAAAATGCAAATTTCAGATGGAATGAACTAAGCTTTTCCTGGGACTCATGGGAGCACATGTTAATTCTAAAACACTTTAAAGCACTATAAATTTGTTTCTTCTTCCATTAACTGGACCTTATTAAAATAATTATACTGTCTCTTTCTGTGTTTTTTTACTTTGATTGCACACATTTCAGGCTCATTTGTTATGTCCAAAACCTTCTACATTTTTGTTTTACTGAAGAAGATATGGCTTGAATCATACTTTATTGTAATTAGTGTACTTCCACTTTAATTGAAGATCCATGCAAATTCAATAAAAGTTTTATAACAATTATTATATCTTGCCTTTATAGCACATATTTCTCATGCAATTAATTTGAATATATTATTATGATTTAAGAATTATATTCATTTAAAATGCAGATTGGAGTGTCATACTATGCTTTGCACCAAAACAGACATCTCTTTGTTTTCGTACCATTAATTTTAAAATGTCACCTAATGGAAATTATTTTATTAACATGCCCCTGATTAAAAAAAAAAAACTCATTGCTGAAATATTACATGAAAGTTGATGGAAATATCTTTGGGCCAGATGTATGAAACAAGCTGCGGCAGTTTTCTAGCGTCCTGTCTGACAAAAAAAAATGTTGTTAGCCATGTCCAGCATTTGTGTAAAAGACTTGCGCCAAACACGGTAGCTCTTTTCAACATCCTAGACACTTTTAACTGCGCCAATTTATAAAGGGTACGTCGCAACATATTCTGAAGATGAACACATTTATGAATGTTGCTTGACATAATGTGTCACAAAAATAGTGTATTAATCCATGCCATTTCTAAACTGGCGTGGTTCTGTGATCATAGCACATTTACGATGCGCCAAATTTATAAAATGGTGTGGGATACTTTCATACATACTAATGAATGATACCTAACCAGGCATATGACTGTTTTGTCTGAGACAGTTTTAGTGAATCTGGTACAATATACAGTTGAAACCAGAAGTTTACATACACTATATAAAAAGACACATATGCATGTGTTTCTCACTATCTGACATGAAATCAGAATAAACCGTACCTGTTTTAGCTTTATTAGGATTACCAAAATTATTTATAATTTGAGAGATATTTTAAAGGCATTTTTATTAATTTCTGCAAAGTCAAAAGTTTACATACATTTCATTAGTATTTTGCAGCATTACCCTTAAACTGTATGACTTGGGTCAAACATTTTGGATTTCCTTCCACAAGCTTCTCACAATAGTTGTCAGGAATTTTGGCCTATTCCTCCTGACAGAACTGGTGTAACTGAGCTATGTTTATAGGTTGCCTTGATTGCACCTGCCTTTTCAGCTTTGCCCATAAATTTTCAGTAGGATTGAGATCAGAGCTTTGTGATAACTACTCCAAAACATTGACCTGGTTATCCTTAAGCCACTTTGTAACCAGTTTGGCAGTATGCTTTGTGTCATTGTCCATTTGGAATATTCATTTCCGCCCAAGCTTTAATTTCCTGGCTGATGTCTTCAGATGTTGCTTCAGTATTGCCACATAATCTTCTTTCGTCATGCTGCCACTTATTTTGTGCACCAGTCCCTCCTGCAGCAAAAGAACCCCACAACATGATGCTGCCACCCCCGTGTTTCACAGTTTGGATGGTGTTCTTAGGCTTCCAAGCTTCTCCCTTTTTCTTCCAAACATAACAATGGTCATTATGGCCAAAAAGTTCAATTTAAGTTCGTCAGACAACAGGACATGTCTCCAAAAATGTAGGTCTTTGTTCCTGTATGCATTTGCAAACATTAATCTGTCTTTTATATGTTTCTTTTGGAGTAATTGCTTCTTCATGGCAGAGTGGCCTTTCAGCCCATTTTGATACAGTACTCATTTCACTGTGGACAATGACACAAGTTTACCAGCTTCTGCCCGCATCTTCACAAGGTCTTTTGCTTTTGTTCTTGGGTTGATATGCACATGTTGGACCAAAGCACGTTCATCTCTGAGACACAGAACCCATCTGCTTCCTGAGCGGTATGATGGCTGGACATTCCCATTTTGTTTGTACTTGCATATAATTATTTGTACAGATGAACCAGGCACCTTCAGGTATCTGGAAATTGCATCCATGGATGATCCAGACTTGTGCAAGTCCACAATTCTCTTCCTGATATCTTGGCTGATGTCTTTAGACTTTCCCATGATATTGCACACAGAAGCAGCGTGTTTCTGGTGTGTATTAAAATCTATCTAAAGATGTGTCTCTAATTAACTCAGATGTTGCCAATAAACCTATCAGAAGCTTCCAAAAACATGACATCATCATATGGGCTGTCCCAAGTTCTTTTGTGGAAGACCCTCTCAACTGGGTATTGACTAGGAATCATTCTCTTCGTATCATGTATGCTGGTTGTCTTCTATGGGGTAGATGGGCAATCCAAGCAAGACAATGTGACTAGTCACATGGATAGAAATGTCCGATATTAGTTAGAAAAGCATGACCATGTACTGCCCTGGCATCCTAAGTTTCCAGACTTGAAACTAATCAAGCATCTGTAGGACCATCTTGATGGTTGTGTTGGCTGTATGGATCCTTCCCCAGCACCCTTCAGCACCTGTATAATGCACCAGGTACCTGTGACAACCTACCAGGACCTAATTGTGTCACTCCCAGTCTGTCTAGCTGCTGTCCATGCCTGATATAGTGATTATTCTGGATTTTAGCTGGTGGTCATACTAATATAACTCAACAGTGTACGACTCAGAGTTTACTCATCATTAACTGTAATATACTAGTGTTTTCTGCAAATGAAAGGACATATTTTTAAAGCAATCACCACTCTACAGTAACAGCAGTGTTTTCGTTTAGATTTAGAGAGAAAATCGATATTTAAATAATGCTTTCAACACTAGTTTACCAAGTGGATATTTTGCTATTTCCAATTACCAATGATCAGCATAAACCTCAGCACTTAGAAAACTGTTGGCTTTCTGCAGGGTTCAATAATAAAGTCTATTAACTGCGCTGGATATTTTATATGATATTATGGATATTATTTATGATCTGCACTTGTGTATTTCAATTAGTAATCAATCAATTGAATCTCACCATGTTTAACTTTCTTTCAGGCTGGAAAGTACACGCTCTTGCTGACCTGTTCCCTTTATTTCACACCCCAGCACACAAATGTTACTGGAAAGTTCCCGGTGAAAGCCATTTCCCTGCACATTACAGGTTGTGCTTTACTCTAATTACATTTTGCTACCAATGTCCACCATCTCGGATTTGCTCCAGCTAATCATTAACTGTGTTTACTATACTAATAGGTCAGAGAGAGTTCAACATCATTAATGCAAATTGCTCAACATATACATGCTTACAGATAAGGTTTCTTATAATCAGATTATTTTGTATGTGCCGAACACAAACACCGCGCTTCTATCTGAAAAATTGTACAAATTTAAGCCTCATGTTAATTGATAACGGGAGGTGCAAGAATAAAAATAGTAGAAAATGCATTAAAAAAGCTATACATTATTCACAAAAACTTTGGGTCATTTGACTTTTGGTTGAAATTTCAAGAGGAACATAAAATTTCTTAAACATTTTTTTTAAATGAACTAAATGCGACCATCTCTTATCTTTAGATTGCCAACTGTTCAATGTTTCAGTACTTTTTGCACAATTTGCTGATCTCTAACAAGGAACTTAATGGCAAAATTCACAACAGGTGTTTGACCCCTGAATCCCCCAAGTAATTTACGGGATCAATTTGAATTGGGATTTAAACAGTCCTCCTCATCATGCAGTTCCCATTTTGACACCATGAGACCAAGACAACACCTGACAATTGATCAACAGTACAGCGTCATTGCGAGGCTTTAAGCAGGATGCTCTCAGACGGTAGTGGCCACTGAAATTTGAATGTCACAGAGTGTCATCAGCAGGTTGGTAAAGAGATACAGAGAGACTAGAAGAGTCATAGAAAGGCAAAGCAGAGGACATATTTTTGCTACATCACACATTGATGACCGCTTCATTGCAAACAATAACCTGCGGAACCGATGATGAATGTAACACAACTCCAGGCACATTTAAAGGGGTTTTGTCATGAAGTAAAATTGACACGGTAAGTTTGTAAATTAAATAATAAACATTTTTACCATTCATCATTATTAAAACATTTTGTCTTAGCTGCTCCTTTAGTGATCCATTGTTTACAGCTCATCTCCAGGGGATACGACCAGGGCTGAGAGCTTCTCAGTGCTGGTCGCACATGCTCAGATATCACCTCTCCTCTCAGGCAGCTACTGAATGTTCAAACCCCAGATGCTGTCACTCTACTCCTGTCCTCTGTAATTAGTCAAATAGTGCAAAAAAATAAAAAAAAAGAAACCTCAATGAGGTATGTGCATTGATAAAGAGAAATTAAAATCCACAGGTTTGGTTCCTGCAGGGATTTGAACCGAGGACCCTTGTGCCTGGTGGCAAAAGTTTTACCTCTGAGCTACTATGTAGCTACTTACAGTTCTACACATAAACAGACCTTTCTTTGACTACAGAGAGGAAAAGCCTGGTGATGTCATCCTGCTGGGTCACATGGTATGCAATTCAAACAAATCACACACGCCCCTTCTGAGCACAAAGAGCTGAAGAGCTGGAGGCAAGAGGTATGAAATGAGATCATGGCAAAACCCCTTTAAGTGAGGTAAGAGGCACCCAAGTGTCATGTCAGGCCATTTTTAACAGTTTACATCAGCGTGGTCTGCATGCTAGACAACTGGGAAAGCTAACTGACCAGTATCATACCTCGCTGATGCACAGAGCTCTCCTTGACGTCTTCGTTGGCATTCATCATTTCTGCTCAGAGTGAATTGACTTTCATCACTGAACAGCATTGAGGACCACTGTTACATCATCCAAGATAGAGGCTCCCTGGTCCATGCAAGATGATGATGCCTGTGCCTGGTGGTGTGATCAGGTACCCATTCCGGTTGTCTAGCACGTAGACTGTGCTGATGTTACAAATGGTCTGACGTGACACTTGGTTGCCTCTCAGCTCCCTTTAACATGCCTGGAGTAATCATTTTGTGGTATTTAGTTTGATATATTCTAATTTTTGCTTGTATATTCACTTTGGGTCTACTCCTGTACTGTTTGTTGATATTTCCTTCATATTATTTACTGTCAATTTTCCCTTAATTTGCATCATTGGTCTGCTGGTCTCTTCCTGTATTGTTTGTTGATAGTTCTTCCATATTATTTACTGTCAATTTGCCCTTAATCTACACCATTGGTCTGTTGTTATTGTTATCCGCTCCCATTGGTTCCCTCTTTCTCTAGATGGTACCTCATGTCCTTTCCCCTGTTAACCCCCAACGAAGCTTCAGCGAAACACGCATTTGGTGTACCCTTTTGCTGCTGGTCTGTATTCACCCATTATGTATGCTATATAAATTTTGTTCCTTTATTTGATAGTTGGAATTTATGCTTGCTTGTTTTTCTTACACACTGTGGGGGTAATTGTATTTACTTTACATATTAATGTATTGTTTCTACTAACATTATAAGATTGTGCATTTACTTACTTATGGGTTTACTTTCCAGCAGCTATTCTTCAGTTACCCAGCACCGTCTTTTTATTTGTGTTTTGTGTATTGTTATATTTGTTTCATAACATATGTTTTGTAATTTTGATTTGTGTTAGTGTTTTTGTGTTTGGCGTTGTAGGTTATATACCACTTCCCTTTTTGTTTTTGTTGATTTATTGGCCCTGTTTTCATTGGTGGTTATCATGCCTGGAGTAATGTGGAATTCATCATTAGGTTCCGCAGGGTATTGTTTACAATGAAGCGGTCATCAATGTGTGATGTAGCTAAAGGACTTCCAGTTCTTTACCTTTCTGTGACATTTCCAGTCTCTTTGAATCTCTTTTGCAACCTGCTAATGACACTCTGTGACATTCGAAGCTCAGTGGCCACTTCCATCTGAGAGCATTCTATTTGAAACCTCCCAATGGTGTAGTACTGTTGATCGATTGTTAGGTGTTGTCTTGGTCTCATAATGTCACAATGTGAAGAGCATGATGAGCAGGAGTGTTTAAATCCCGATTCAAATTGAACCCCTAAATTTATTGGGATGCTCAGGAATCAAACACCTGTTGGGAGTTTTGCCATTAAGCTCCTTGTTAGAGATCAGCAAGTTGTACAAAAAGTACTGAAACATTGAACAGTTGGACATGTGCATTCTAAAGTTAAAAGATGGTCTCATTTAGTTCATTTATAAAAAAAAATGTCAATAAATTTTATGTTCATCCTAAAATTTCTACCAAAAGTCAAATATCTCTAATTTTGATTACTGGCACACGGGGCGACATTTCCCAATACGCCAATGCCAATTTTTGGTCTATATTGCACTAAAACCGCTTTTGACGCCATATTTTGGATGTAAATGAACTGTCGTACACCAAATCTAGGCCGGGACCGACACATTGTAATGCGCCTAAAAATGATGCGCTGTGGGGACCTCCATAATGAAATGTGCCTATTGAGACGCATAGCACATCATTTCAAGTGTATATGTGTTAGGCGCATTTCATATACCTGTAATGATAAGCTATGCGCCTCCATGCGCAATGTGCCTTGATAGAGGTATTACATACTTTACCAACAAAATGTTTGGTGCCGCGATTAGCGCTAATCGCGGCACATAGCATATCATTAGTAGCGTAT
>JAODAL010062256.1:0-19854 GCA_025379985.1 Phyllomedusa bahiana | reverse complement strand
TATGGAAAGACAAAGATCTTACAAAAGAAAAACCTGACACCTTTCTTTGAAAACAGTACCACATTTTCCCACAGGTTCTATGTGGCATTTCAGTTCATAATGTATTTCAATGAATCTGTACCAGACTCATAGACGGGTGTGGTGTTTCTGGAAGGAAGCAGCCATG
The DNA here is from genome assembly GCA_025379985.1 of Phyllomedusa bahiana. NCBI lineage: Eukaryota > Metazoa > Chordata > Amphibia > Anura > Hylidae > Phyllomedusa > Phyllomedusa bahiana. The sequence continues at coordinate 19,688 of JAODAL010062256.1, read as the reverse complement.
TATTTATTTTCCTATATTATCCCTTTAAATGCCATGATAGGCAAAGGCAAAGTGCTGAGAAATTAGCTGGCCAGTACCCTCATAAATGAGTTAAATTTGGGCACACAAACCCATTAAACACAAAATGTCTGTAGAATTTCAGTGCTGATCGTCTGCTGCTACTTACAGTTCTAAAGTGAATGTTGGCTTTACAATGTGTTGTTTCTAACAAAGCTTGGCTAACACTTTCTAACATTTTTCTTTGATTTGGTTAGTAACTAGAAACAGAAATTGCTGTTAATGAATGCAATATATTAAGGCAGGACATAATGAAAGTAAATGTATGGGATTATTAAACCAGAAGAAAATAAAGTAGATAAGAGTAATGCAAACTAGTAGCATTTACTATGGGACCAGCCACCTGAAAGTAACCAACTAGGTTAGGCGTCTCAGTTAGTATCACTGAAGGAGGTTCATTTATATGTGCAGCTTCAACCCAGAACTCTGTCTTACATATAGCAAGGCATTATGGCAAAGGAGCTGAGAAGCTCAAGTGCCCTCTATTGGATGTAACAAATCCTCAATTGGCTTTTGACCCACTGGGTCTTTGGAAAGCAAAAAGGATATTTAGCCAAGCCAGCATCACCCATCTGTAGACAGCCGTTTCAGGGCCCCTCATCAGTAGAGAGCAGAGCGATGTTGGCTTGGATGAGTGTGAGGCAATGAGTGGCCCAGAAAGGGTCAGACTGAAGCTACGCCCAATGTTCTATTACCCTTTTACCCCAAATCATACAGAAATGCTATATGGGAAGCAGAGGTTGGAGCTGTAAATGTAAATCAGGGTGCTTTAGCTGGGACTGAGCCAGTCTTTCATGGCTAGTATAGCGGGTTGTCTGTTTTGTAGTAGATAAGTACATCTGATATATATATTTTTTTTTATTCACAACAGTTTTGAAATCTAGAACTTGGACAGGCCTACTGAGCTGTTCCCATGTGCAGACTTGCCAAATGTAAGCTTCTACAGTTGGAAAAGGCTGTAGAAGAGGAGGTTTGAGCCCACAACAAAGAGGCAGAATTTAAAAGAGCTGAAGGGAGGCAGTCATAAGGAGCAGTAGAGAGACAAAATAGAGGACTGGATGTCATCACATAGAAAGCTGGATGAAGAGAGAAACCAGTGTGAACAAATACCAGGATCTAGAATCATAAGTTTAATCTCTGGTGCCCTAATGCGAAAAGTGAAATGGGATTCCTAGCTACTGTGTGTCTTTTACAATAGTGGTGTTTTCAAATAGGGTAGAAGCATGATTGCCAACCCTAACGGTTTTGGCGGGTCACTCCCACTACTGGGGGCCGTGTCCCGGCCCCCCCCTCCCCCGGCTTGGGTGGCTTAACCTCCCGCATCTGAAGAGATGCCAGAGGTTATCTGTGTACAGAGGCATCGGGCAGTGTCTCTTGACGCTGCCCTACAGCCTCTGTCCTGTGCCGCTGTCCGGCAATACTCTCCTAGCTGCAGAGGAAGCTGTGAGAGCACTGCGGGGTGGAGGGGGTGGGCCTTAGTGGGACCAGCGAAGCTCCGCCCCCTCTCTCCGAGCAGCGTGTGAAGAACTAGGATGCCAGCAGGACAGGTGAGTGCAGGGATGGCTGTGTGTGTGGGGAGTGGCTGATTGCCTGTGAGGGGAGGGGTGTGTGTGCAGTGACTGAGTGCTTGTGAGGGGAGGAGTGTGAAGTAGATTTTATTATTTTATTGTTACTAGCTATAGGGGCACTGCCTGGCTCATGTGGGTATTTGCCTGGCTCCTGTGGGCATCTGCCTGGCTCATGGGGGCAACTACCTGGCTCATGGGGACATCTACCTGGATAAAGGGGCATCTGCCTGGCTATTGGGGAACTACCCTGCTGTAAGGAGCATCTACCTGGCTATTGGGGGCACTACCTGGCTGTAAGGGGCACTACCTGGCTGTAAGGGGCACTACCTAGCTGTAATTAGCACTATCTGGTTATTGGGGACAGCTACCTGGGTAGAGGGGGACAGCAACCTGGCTAGAAGTGGGCATTAACCTGGCTACAGGAGGCTACTGCCTGGTTACAGGGTTCAAATAGGGCACCAAGATACCTACCTATTGGGGCACAGTTTGTCAGTATCTCCCAGCTCTCCTGGATGCTGAATAGACAATCCAACAGTCCAGGGAAGCTGGGTAACGCCAAAACCCTAATTTAGCTTTCTTCATGAGATTTTACACAGTTAGGTGTAGTAGGGTGTGCCCTAAACCTACAATAAACTCCAGTCTAGTCCCAACATGACATGTTTCGATCAGCCTCTTATCATACCTTTCTGATCACATCAGGGGACTGTCAGGAACCTTTGCTGACAATGCAGCCCAATTAAACAAAGGTAAAGTTGCTTACCGATGTGTAGGATTCCACCCCACAGCCCCAAGTGAAGTATGCTTGCACATTAAGCTGCCCTGACTCTCATCTCCAGCCCTGTGTGGGCCTCTGCAGCTTCGGCCGCAAGATGCCAACGGAGGTCCTACACATCGGTAAGCAACTTTACCTTTGTTTAATTGGGCTGCATTGCCAGCAAAGGTTCCTCCGGTCCCTAATGTAAGTTTATACATTTATACACATATGCCTTGCCTCTGATGATTTTTTACTAAGTCGGTGTTTACCTGAACTAGCGAGACTATTTGTATTATACATCTGTTGTCGTCAACCTGAACTAGCGACATTATCTGCACTATACATCTGGTGTCGTCATTTAGTGGTTATTTTCTAAACTGTATAACCGCTCTTTTCCCTGTATCTTTAGTCTGTATTCCTCTTGACAGTCCCCTGATGTGATCAGAAAGGTATGATAAGAGGCTGATCGAAACATGTCATGTTGGGACTAGACTGGAGTTTATTGTAGGGTTGTGTGTGAATTAGGGTCAGGTTCCTGGTGGGCGCGTCCTTATCAGGACGATTGTCCTGCTTTGTTAGGCTAGAGTGGGTATAGTCTGTTTAGGGCATACCAGGTACCCCTCTAGCTGTTTTCTTGTGTATATCTCCATGTTGTCTTAAGGAGACTACTATTTATTTTAAGAGTATCATTAAAAGTTATGTTTTAGGATTTTTTCTCTCTCTTTTTTTGGTAGTGTAGCTGTTCGAGAGAATATTTAGAAGATAGGCACAATTGTCGTCTTTAGCTTGTTTATTACCCGGAGTAGGGTGTGGCTTTTTCAAAGGGGGCCTACATCCAAGATGGTCGTGGATATGCAAATTTTTGGTGCGGTTTCCTACGCACGCCGCCCCTTCAAATCTCCTGCTTTGTTACTTTCAAAAGTTGGCATGTATGGGTAGAAGGGATTTTGGGCCCTCTCAGGCTGCAGAGCCTGGTAGCAACTGTTACCTGTGCAACTGTTATAGCTACGCCCCTGCCAGTATCACCAGCCTTATTTTGATCTTTATTCTAGTTTTGGGAAATAGGGAATAGGATAAACTTAAATTGCCAACTGTGATACAGTCACTATCTACTACAAGTGTCCTACAGAAATTGTCTATTCTCCTTCAAGCACTGAAGCTTGATTTTGTATTGAGAACAACCCCAAGATAGGTTCACATTTAGGTCTTATTTAGTCTTATTATTTAGCTCTTATTACTTCTATCTAATCCAACAAGACTTCCTCTTTCTATTTCTTTTAGAGACAACAACGAGGTCAGTAAACTGCTGGTCCTCCATATTAAATTTAGTGTCATAAAACAATTATCTACAATCTAAATCAGATAAATGAGATACGTTCCTGGTGGATTACAACTGTTATAGTTAGAGATGGGCGAATTGATTCTAACGAAGTGGAATTCATTTAGAATTTCAGGAAAACTTCGGTTCGGAACGAAGTCTAACTTTGGGGTACTTTGGGTGAACGAAGCGTGCTTTTGATTGATAAAATGGCTGCGAGCATATGGCGTTACATGGGGCAAAGCACTCTGGGAGGAAGAAGGGCATAGCCTGCATGACATGTGCAGAGATGAAGCCAATCAGAGCCCGGGGGATTCTGTGACGTCACCGCACTATATAAGCCCGGGGCGCGACCGGGGGAGCTCATACGCTCTCACTGTACTGATTAGGGAAGATGCTGCCGCGGCTGCTTGTAATAGCTCTTATGAAGAATGATTTTTATACAGCGATTTTTGGGGGAGCTCAGCTTGTCTCAGAGACTGTTCTCTTAATGTTCTATTTCTAATTTTGTGGGGTATTGGTTTCTGAATTTCCAGTGTGTGTCCAGTGCAGCTGCATATACTTTTTAAATTTGCTATTGCCCCACCACACAATTGAATATCCAAGGGTGATCTAAGCCTGTTCCTGTTGTATTCATTTAAAGAAACAGCATTTTTACAATACAAATACCACTTTGGCTGCTCAATTATTTTGCGCAATTTACATCCAGGGGTTAATTAAGCATTGTTCTGCGTTGTGTCACTAAAAGAAACCGTCTTTTTCACCGCCAAAAAATACATTTTTCCTGTAGCCTAATTCACAAGCGAAGGTTAATTACAATTTATTCTCTTGTTGTGTAGCGTAGAAAACACGTCGTTGTAACACGTTACAAAGTTCGTAGTTTGTGGTTGCTCAATTGTTTGGCGCAATTTACATCCAGGGGTTAATTAAGCGTTGTTTTTCTGCTGTGTTGACAAAAATAAACGTCTTTCACCCCCAAAAAAAAAATTTTTTCCTGTAGCATAATTCACAAGTGAAGGTTAATTACAATTTTTTCTCTTGTTGTGTAGCGTAAAAAATACGCCATTGTAACACGCTACAAAGCTATTAGTTTGTGGTTGCTCAATTCTTTTGCGCAATTTACGTTCAGGGGTTAATTAAGCGTTGTTTTTCTGTGGGACATAAACCGTCTTTATCACCGCCAAAAAATACAATTTTCCTGTGCATAATTCACAAGCGAAGGTTAATTACAATTTTTCTCTTGTTGTGTAGCGTAAAAAATCCCATTGTAACACGCTACAAAGCTAGTAGTTTGTGGCTGCTCAATTCTTTTGCGCAATTTACATCCAGGGGTTAACTAAGTATTTTTCTGTAGTTGTACTCAGTAAAAGAAACTTTCTTTTTCACCGCCACAGAAGAAATTCTGTAGCATAAATTCATAGCCGAAGGTTAATTAAACCGTTTGTGCTTTTTAGTTCAGTAAAATACACAGAGTTTTTAAAGGGCCCACATACAAGTCAATTTTTCCGGGCCCATTTGTGGAGCGCAGTTTATGTCCCAAGGGTTATCCCAAGCTTGTTAGTGGGTTCATTGGAGTCAAATCAGGGTGTGTTTTTATAGATACAGATATCATCAAGCAGTGTCTGTACATTTTAGAACAAACAGTATGTCAGACAGAGAGGTGGCAGGCTCTTCAACTGCGAGTGGCAGTGGCACAAACATTCCTGGAACAGCCCAGGTCGCAGCACAGCAAGGGGGACGTCGAAGCAGGGGTCACTCGGTGAGGCCAAACTCCCGCTGTCATCTAGCGGCCGTGTTTTTGTTCCAGCAACCCAATGGTTCTTGATTGGTTGACTAGGTCATCCACTTCCTCCCAGATGACATCTGAAAACCCCCAGCCAAGAGTCGGGTGGAACGTCAGACACAACCCTTATTTTGGCAGGGCCCCAGGAGCGGGTCAGCGGCCCTCACCTGTCCTCAACCTGCCTCTGTCCCATCCAGTTCCCTCAGCCAGAGATCTACTATGTGGTCTGGGCTCAGCGCCACTATATAGTGAGGATGAACAATTTGAGGAGGGCAGTCAGCAGCTACTTCGCAGCGAAGAAAGGGGGCCCAAATTTACCCCCTGCTTCTGCAGTAGGCGGCAAAGTATAGATGTGGAGTAGGGGCATGGGAGGTCATGTTTGTGAGGGGTCAGCCTCGCATCCCAAAGGACCGGTGATGAGGACAGCAATGACGATGAAAACACAAATTGATGATGATGTAGCCGACCGCACTTGGGACCCAGGTGAAGCAAGGCTTCATCATCGTCAGGAGAAGAGGGCGTCAGCTTGCCGTCAGGCAGGGGCGCAGCCAGCAAGTGGGTTGTGTGGCCGTTAGTCACAGGGTAGCAGCAGTGTGGGGCCCGGGAGCCAAGCGGCCAGGGGCAGAAAAACCTGCTTCGCAGGTCCAAGAAAGTACGGCACAGGGGCTCAGCGAGGCAGGGGCGGTAGTAGTCACTCAGTGCGGAGCGGTGGCGGTAAAATCGGATATTGGGCGGTGTGGCAGTTCGTTGGTAAGAGAGCGGAGGAGCCGAATAGGGGTATATGTAGAATCTGGGGGCAGAAAGTGAAGCGTGGCCAGGGAGCTAACATTGGCACCATGGCTCAGATGTGGTGGTCCATCCTGCCACTGCAGCAGCAGCAGCCAGTGGCACGCATGCCATTGCAGCCAGTCAAAGCTCCACCATCTCTGCAGAAGGTAGCTGTTTCTCTTTGCCATCATCTCCCGGTCCAGATACTCCTGCTCCTCGCTACTCATGGCGCCCGCAGTCCCTTCAGCGAGGCGATTGCAAAGAGACAACAGTAAGCGTCCAACCATCCTAAGTGCAGCAGCTGACCGTGCTCCTGTCCAAGTTGTTGGTATTGCAGTCCTCCCTTTCCAAATGGTGGAACTCTGCACCATTCAGAGAACTAATGGCTTGTGCCGAGCCGAGATGGAGAGTTCCAAGCCTTAATTTCTTTTCCAAAAAGGCAGTACCAGCACTTCATAAATATGTAGAACAGAAAGTGGACCAGTCCTTGAACTTATCGGTTTGTTCCAAGTTGCACGGCAGCGCGGATGTCTGGAGCTGTAACTATGGTCAGGGCCAGTACATGTCCTTTACGGCCCACTGGTTGAATGTGCTTCCTGCCCAGCACACCAAACAACTTGGACAGGAGACGCCGCTTTCTCCTCCATGTTGTCAAACTGCGGCTCCTGCGCCAATGTCCGCCTCCTCCTCCTCCACCACCACCACCATCATTTCAGCCTCCACAAGTACTGCTCCATCAACCACATGTGTAGGGCACGCGGTGTCACGCAAATTCTAAAACCTGGCTTGCCTCGGCGAACAAGTCACACAGGGGAGGAAACTGCTCCGCGTCATGCAGCAAGAAATCGATGTGTGGCTTTCTCCGCGCCAACTGCAAATCGGAACCATTTGGGGACGGGGCAAAAGGGAGGAAACATGGTGTCCGCGCTTCACCCAGGAGGGATGGTCCATGCGCCTTGCAGGCGCACTGTTTTAATCTGGTTGTGAAAAGGTTCCTGAAGTTTCCACAGATCTTCAGAACATTCTGAAATGGCCAGGAAACTGTGCATTTCACTTCATCCATTCCTACAAAGCCAGGGAAAACCCTCCTCGAATTGCAGCAGCGAACGGCCTCCCCAACACACTCTGATATGCGATGTTTTCCCCCCGTTGGAATTCCACCTGCACATGTTGGACCGACTGTATGAACAGAGAAAGGCCATTAACGATTTTTTTGATGATCCAGGCGGACAGATACTCCCCTGTGTAACTTTGATGTCAGCCAGTGGCAGCTCATGCGTGACACCTGCCGTTTGTTTGAGGCCATTCGAGGAGGCCACGTTATTTGTCGTCGCCAGGACTAGGGATGAATAACGTCATTCCACTGCTTCATGTCCTGGAACAGATGCTGAAAAATCTGTCTGGGCAGGGGACTGGGATGTGCGACTACATCTCGTGGCCACATGAGTCCGCTGGGACTGAAATGGAGGAGAAGGAGGACATTGGAGCAAAGCATTGTCTGTTGAAATGAGTGGATTTTCTACCCAGGTGACAAGAGAGGGGAGCAGGAGCAGCTGGAGGAGTAGATGGAGATGAGGAAGACGAGGCAGATGACCCCCAAGCACCGTGGCCCGTATACAGTGGAAATGGGGGCAGGGAGCCCCCGGAGTCACTTGTGCAGATGGCCCGCAGCATGCTTATTTGCCTGGCTAGTGACAGCCGAATAGTCAGCATCCGGCAGAGGGATGACCTGGCTCTCCACCCTATTGGACCCTCACTACCGGTCCAAAATGGGAGCCTTTTTCCCAGCTATTGAGAGGGAGGACAAACTCAAATACTATAGGGAATCCTCCCGTAGTCAGTTGGCCGCTGCCTATGTGCGCATCATCCCTCCTCTGACAGGTCTGACCGGGGTTCCTCAGCGCTCACGTACTACTGCCGCGGCTGCTTGGGGAAGGTGGGAGGTAGGAGCATACCCCGCTCCATTTAGCAGCAACCTAAGTCCGGAGTTTACTGATGAGCAGCTTCCTTCACCCGCCTAGTGGGGAGGGCTGTCGCCAGCAGCAGCAGCAGGACCCGGAGCAGTCCTTGAACCAATAGGTGGTGGCCTACTTGGACAGCAGTCTGTCACCCCAGTTAGAAGATCCGCTGGACTACTGGGCAGCAAACTGGATGTGTGGCCGCAACTTGCCAAGTTTGCAGTGGAGAAGCTGTCCTGCCCCGGCCCGTAGTGTGGCATCAGGCGGGTGTTCAGTGCAGCGGGGGCCATCGTTACCCCAAGGAGAACCCGCTTGTCCATGGGAAATGTGGAACGACTGACTTTTTGTCAAGATGAATCAGGCTTGGATCGGTCAGATTTCCACACACCAATGCCTTAGGCGTCAGACTACATCAGCCATGACGCCTCACCCAAACTGTGAAAAAATGAGTCTGGTTCAAATTACCTGCCTCAGCCACTATTCTGATGATGCCACACATCTGCTGCAGTTTCCCATCTGCCACCAACCATCTTTAAACCCGGGACTGGTATTGCCACCCACCTCCACACTCTGTCATTGTGCCACTCTATGAACCTCATGCTGCGCTGCTGCTGTTTCTGGTGCCATGACATCCACACTGTGTCTGTGCCACTCTCTGTCCTCATGCTGCTGCTGCTGTTGTTGCTGCGCGGTCACCTACACACTGTGATTCCATTGTGCATTCCTCCCCGACCTCATGCTTTTTTTTCTTGCCCCCCTTTTGCCGCGTCATGTCCTCCTCTCTCCCTTTTCATTGTGCCACACTATGGCCTACTCCTGTTTTTGCCCCCAACTTCCAGAATGGTGAATTTGTGTCACCTTGGACCCTTTTTTACCTCCCAAAGCTTTTCCCCAAAGGGGGGGTTTCTGCCGGCCTCCCTTATCCACCCCCTGTGTCTTATTGTGCCACCCCTGTGGCCTACTCCCCTGTTCTTTGGCAGTCACTCCTTTAGAATGTCATTGGCCACTGCCTGACCTCATGCTGCTGGCTGTCGGTGGACCTGGCCACACCCCCGTGTCATTAAGTGCCCAACTCTGTGGCCTACTCCTGTTTTTTTGGCCCACCTCCACAAAAGTCATTTGTGCCACTGTCTGACCTCATGCTGCTGCTGTGGCTGCTGCCGTAACCTCCACACTCTGTCACTAATGTTGCCACCTGAGCTCTCAGCTTGTTTTTTTCCAGCTTTCGCTTGCATGACTTTATCAGGCAACATTCCCGCTTCAGTTTTTTGGTCAGTTTTGCCCTCTTAAGTGCCCAGGGAATTTTATAGTGAAGCGATTCTAAGAGCGGCGGCACTCATCTGCGTGTCATACTAAAACACAACATTGTATGAAGACCAAACCAAGCTCCCTCTGCACATTTAAGCATGGAACAACATTCTTCTGCACCCTGCAGGCTCCGTGCAGGCTGGAAATAGCTGTTTTTTAACACGATTCGTGCCGAAATAATTCGGACCGAAACTAATTTTGTCGGAAAATTCGGCGAAATGACCGAACCAAATTTTTGAGAAATTCGCCCATCTCTAGTTATAGTTACCCATGTTTCTAGAATTTTTAAAGGATTATCATCTGTATTTTAGGTGGGTAGTAGTTCAATTTCCACTGTTACTCAGATTATTTGTATTGCCAGTGGATTACTTAATTTCAATGTAATAAAATTCACATCCTACATGGAATATACATTCCAATGAGGCAAAAGCTATTTTCCTCATGTTAGGGCTAAGGAGGTAAAGTTTCTCCTTGAGGATAGCACCATAAAGGTTGCAATGCTGCCCAGGAAAATGTTATATTTACAAGAGTCATCCAGGACATTTTTTAAATAGGTTATTAATGCCTTTTAAAATAAAATAACTTATACTCACCTAGTATTGAGTCTACTGGTCTTATTTTATAGTCTTTTGTCGAATGGAAGCACTTATTTCCCAATGGTGATGTCAGCCAATGGCACATGACCACTGCAGCCAATCAGTTGCTGCAGCAGTGATGTCCCATTCAACAGTATACTGGAATATAACAGAAGACTGGTGCAGGGTGAGGACAACATATAACCTGCTTATCCAGGAGTCGAAATAAGGATTAAAAATTATTCCATTTTATTTTAAAAAATCCAATAAAAAACATTCATATCCAAAGAGAGTCATCACAACAAGTCAGACAAAAGAAGAAATAGCCAAATGAAGATAGCTGGATCCAAGGTGAGAGGAGAGATGAGTATAAGGTTTTTTTGTATTCTAAAAAGGCAGCAGTATGCTATTCCCTTTGAAAAAAAAGCTCTAGGGAAGTGACCCATGTCGCTTTGGTTTTAGTATACAAACCATCTCCAGAAATGTAGTAACCATAATCCTTTTTACTCTTAGTGAATTCACCATTACAAGTATTTGCATCTTTTTCAGTTTGTGATATGTAGATAAAACATAGAATATAGAAATAATTACAAAGGATGAATAGAAATCCAAAACAATACCAAAAATGAATCTCCTTTTAAAATATAACATTTATTAATAAAGTATAAAATATCTAACTAGATAATAAATATAAGTAAGTACCTTACTCGGTCACAGCAGTTAGAGGTCAGATCAATTATCGAAATATGTTCAAGTCTTCCACAAAGGTACAGAGGATCCTTAGGCAGCATCCAGGGTTATATCTGAAGGATGGGATATACAAAATTAACTATCCCGATCACTTTACCTTGCATCGCCCTTAGCGGGACTAGCGCCCTGAAAAGGACAACCCCACAAACTCGTCCTGGTAGATCCTTAGGACTTTCTCTATGAACAAATAATTTATGATATCTCTAAGTAAACCTAGATGTGTTTCCTTCAGAAATCAATGGAATCTTCAGTGAGTATTAGCGCAAAAGTGAACTGAATTCTAACAAAGTAAAAAGGTAACAAAGCGCTAGGGTTCCTAGGGTTTGGGGACCTGTTATGTTGTCCACAAACAGTGGCCTGAATATGCAGTTTAAATCCTATTACTCAATAGGTGCAGTATATGTAAGTAAAACTTCACAAGTGGTATCATTCACAGATATCCGTGTATAAGCGGAGACTAAATGGTGACTACTACATTAAAAATATTCTCCTCTTCTTTTTTAAGAACATTTTCTCCTGAACCAAACCTGATCCCTAGAACAGTTAGAACAATGAAATTAGTGCACATGGAAAATTGTGGTAGAAAAATTGTACCCGTGTACACTATAGACTATACTGTCTGCTTAATAAACAACACACGGGATTGTAAGCATTAATAAAGCTGCACATAAGGTAAAAGTCTGTGAATTAGGACACAAACTGTATTTCTGGGAAACCATGGATTGCCTGTGTATGGCCACAGGATACTAACTTGTTTGTGTTTGGTAGCTAATCATTGGATTTCCTTCCCAGTGCAATGCAAAGACATAAATGAGTTGAAAGGGTCAGTGTTTCTGCAGTAGGAGTAATGTTGCCTATTTCAGATAACTCGGCCTAATTCACTGCAGATGGAAAACAAGCTTGAAAAGGCAAAGCAGAGTCTTCAGAGAAATTGAAAAATAGGGTTCCAGAATAGGCATGCCACCCACGCACACAAAGTTAAATAAAAATCTTAGAAACTTGTGAAGAAATATTATTGCCTTGAAATATTTTTGGCTATTTTTAGGCTAAATTTGTCACTGGTTTTTGGATCGGTTTTAGTACATTTTTACATGTCTTTAGTTAAATGTTTTAATATTCCTGTTGATTATGACATCAACCTAAATCCTTAAAAGTGTTGTCCAGAATTACATGAAGGTTGATTAATGTTTAATGAAAAGTAATGTAACTTTCTAAGCTATAGCCTTCTCTTATAAGTGCAGGGCGTCAAACTAGAGCCAAAACAGAGAATGAAACATCTTGACCGTGTTTTGGACCCATTGGTAGTATTGGATGATAAACCTTAAGGCTATGTTCTCACGGCTTATTTGCGGGGCGTAATTATGCCCCGCAATTACGGAGTGTGGACGGGGGCGGGAGTGGGATCGGGGGGCCGGCACCTCGCCGGCCCATAAACATTCATTACCTGTAAATAACCTGTCACTTATCTCCCCCCCGCAGCATATTCGCCGAGCAGGGAGAACTGTGGATTACTGTAATGACTGGGACGTATTCCAGCCGTAATTTGCGCACTCCGGCGCGTAATTACGGACTGAAATACGTCCCATTTTAAGCCGTGTGAACATAGCCTAATGCAAAATACTCACCTAAATATGCTGGTCTGAATGCATACATCACCCAAGCATAATTAGGATGACATTACTAACACATTTGTGGGAAAAATAGTATAAAAATAATAGGTTCTCAGCTTTGAGTATATTATGGGTTTATTCTGCTGCTGTTGCACGATAACAAACACTCAGCTGTGTTTGCAGGACTAGGTCGGTATTGTTTTCAGAAACTCAAGTAAACGTAAATGTTTCAACGTGGGATCTGAATCCGGTGTCCTATCAGAATTTTTTTTTGCTCAGAACTTGCTGTTTAGCTGGTCTTTACCTCAGTTCCAGTCATATTGCTACAGGGGCCACAGCAGTCATACTTGCAAACAAGCCACTATATCAGGCGGATCCGCAGGCCCCAGCGATGCAGCGATCACACCATGTGCCCACACAGTGCAGGCAGAGTGACTGGATCAAATCTAGCATCGATCTAAGCCATTTCAACTCCCTAGATGACATAGCCAGAAGTGCCAACAACATGTAGGTAATTTAGAGAAGGAGGGGGCTCTTCTTGTCTAACCATTGGCACCCCTGCAACATGATTGGGGGGGGGGGGGGGTATCAATTGTTGCCATGGCAGCCAAAGGCTAAATAATGACCCAATACAGAGGGTATAATAGGCTGTAAGTATAAGGCATAATACATAGCAATACATTACTGTATTGCTATGTATTATAAAAGTGATCCAGTGATTGCATAGTGTAGTCCTATGGTGGGACAAAAATAAAGTTTAAACAAATAAATAGAAAAATAAAAAGCAAACACAAAACCCTTATTAACCCCAAATAAAAACACTTATTTAAAAATAAAAATATAAAAATGTGCATATAATAGGTATTGCCACTTCGATAATGCTCCAATTTATAAAATTATCATGTTATTTAATGTGTATGGTAAACATTGCAAAAATAAGAAAATAAGTAAAACTGCCGGAATTGTATATTTTTGATTATGTAGCTTCACAAAGAAATGAAATAACAAGTGATCAAACACTCTTATGTACTCCATAATGATACTAAATAGAACATTAATTTATCCTGCACATATAGAGTCCTCACACAGCTCTATCAGCAGAAAAATAAGTTATGGCATTAAGAATATTGCGGCATAATAAAACAATTGTTTTTAAAGCATTTTTAAGTTGCAAGTATGATTTATTCACGCGAGGAGGGGTCTACAAAAGGGGAATGCAGTTACCTTGGTAGTTGAGGGGGTACTTAACCTTCTCAAATTAAAAGGGTTGCCCAGTGGAATAAAATTCATTTGAAAAGAAGTCAGGGTGGTGAAAAAGAAAAATTTTATACTTACCTCCTGGTCCCCCGCCACTACCGCCAGGATCCACTCCTCTTTACTTCCAGGTTCTTATTCTAACACACAGGAGAGACTCACACTCCTTTTTACTGTAAGGCCGTGTTCACACGGCTTATTCCCGACGGATTTGTGAGCCGTATTGAGCTCACAAATCCGCCGTGAATAAGGGGCGGGCCGGGAGCGGGGGCCGGAGCGCAGCGGGGGCGCCGCTCCCGGCCCCATAGACAATGCATTGTTTACGGCGCGTCTGCGCCGTAAATAATGTGCATGTCACTTTCTCCCCCCACGGCGGATTCGCTGAGCGGGGAGGAGCGACGGAATCCACTGTTCTCTATGAGAGCAGTGGATTACCGTAATGACAGGGACGGATTGGCGCCGTACTGAAGCGCAAACCGGCGCGGAGTACGGCACCAATCCGTGCCCAAATAAGCCGTGTGAACGAGGCCTAAGACAATCAACCATGAGCCTTCCTGTGTGTCGGGTTTAGAACCCAGAAATGAAGAGTAGTGGGTCCCGGGGAGCTTCAAAGCAGCTACAGTGAAGGACCGAAAGGTAAATATATATATTTTTTCTTTTTTTCTACATCCTAGACTGCTTCAATTGAATTTTCTTTCACTGGTCAACCCCTTTAACTAGGAATAATTTTCCACAGAAAGCATCCATCCATGAGGCCAAGTAAGGAAGCTGTCTTTAAAAAGTAGTGGTCCACAGCCTTGAAGAGACATTGTCCAGGGGATGAGGGGCCAAGCTGCAGGAGTAGGGAGTCAGCTGTCAGTTGCAGAAGGAGTCTCCAGAGAGAAACTAGGGATGGTTTATGTTTCAACAAGTGCTGTGTATGTAGCATAGCTTTCTTGCTTCCTACTTCATTCCCCAGTGATCATGTGATTGCGGTGGCCTGGTAACTACAGGAGCTGCTGAAACTTAACAAACCAGATCAGCTCTGTAGTCAGTGCTGGGGGCTGTATTTCCCTTATAACTGGGGCTACAGTGAAAATCAAAAATTGGTTTGGGCTTTAGTGACTGTTGTATCAAAGCTGACAGACAGAGGGAGTGAGTCTCTGTGCACTTTATTACCTTCTGCGGTGCAATCGCTGCCTGCTCATGGGTTTTCACGTCAGCAGGGGGAGAACTAAAGGCCAGGGCTGTCCTACTCTTTGGGCACACTAGACAGTTGCCCAGGGCCCCATGAGCATAGGGGCTCAAGGTAGTCAGAGGTATGGCGACATTTAATCTTTGTGCCTAGGTGTTATTTGGTAACCATGCAACCCTCATTTAGAGGTTACATACACAGAAAATGGTATTATAGTATAAAATGTGATATAATCTATCAATTTCTAGTTATAGATCCTGGCAACTTCACTATTTCACACACACATCACACACACACACACACACACACACACACACACACACACAACACACACACACACACACACACACACACAGAAATGAAACAGCAGCATCAACCAGACATCACGAGGCCAAGAAATACTGAACATGTGAATTATTTCAAAGAGCATTTCAGCTGCCTATAGTACATATGAAAATGAGAGGCTCCTCGTACACATTTTTTATCAAAACTGTGAGAGTCAATCCATCAATGACAAATTAGCCTCAGTTCAGATGGGGCCATACTCTAAACAATTACACCTCTCTGGATGACGTTCCAGGCCTACATACTGTTTTAGTGCCAGTCTGCCAAAGAAAACTGGGCATGATTGGATGTGCTTGAGGGTGGTTAGAGGCTTGATCTGATGTGGTGTTATGTTTGGGCAGGGTTAGAGGCATAGCCTTGTGTAATGTCATGTGCGGTGGCAGAGCCCAATGCACTACTTTACCCAGGTGGCCAAAATTCTGTTAAAATTTCTCTGATGGAAACTTCAATGTCTGCCTTATTTGTATACCTATGATACACTTGTAATGTCTGGTGTGAATGTGCGGCACAGAAGCAGCTGGGAGTCTTTCAAAGATTTATTGAACTGTTAACTAAACCTACTTTCTTTTGAAGTGTTTGGGTCATGGAGGTACAACGACACAGTCCTGAGTGGCATGCCTGTGTGACAGGAGTCTCTCTCTCCATCCACATGTAGTCTCCTCGTGTCAACTCTACTCTATCTCTCTCAGATGCCGGTAACTCCTGGTATTTCTACTTTGGGCCTGTCTTGACTCCACTTCTCTCAGTCTCTTGCTGAAAGAGGCACAGACCTCTCTGCCTCTCAACTGTCTGTGCTCTGATGGCTCTCTCCAATTGACTCCTCCTCCTCCTGACTTTCCTGGAGTTTTTCTTCTCCTGTTTCTTCTTTTGGTGCCACCTACTGCCTGCTAAGGAAATTACCGATGTCAGGCTAACACTGCGTTTGATAAAATAATAAAAAAACATAAAAGCTTATTATCTAAGTAAAAATTACACTGTTAAAAGTTAAAAAAAGTATACCTAATTGGTATCACCAAATCCATAACAATCTGTACTACACAACTTTCTTCTTAGCATTGAAATTGCAACACCAACATTCAATAATGAGTCCTGGAGACCACGTGGGAAATGCCTTAAAGGGGACTTCACTAGGGAATGTCATACCGGTCTTACTCATGGGATTATGTTGTGGGGTAGCATAATGTATGGTATCCGGACCCCTCTGGTCTTGATTTTAGGTACACTGAAAACTCAAAATTACATTGATTTGATTGTGGAAGGAGTCATATCTCCATGTCTCCAAAATGTCGCAGTTGCCTTTTTGTTAGTATTTGCAAATTATCAATATATCTATAGGTCTTGTACCCTGGTAATAATCCAGAGAATATCTTTTTCAGGGAGACACAGGGATGATGGAACTGACACCACATAAGAAGAGAAATGTAAAGGTGGAAAGACCAAAATCTTGAACACAAGGAACAAGGACTACGAAAGAGGACAGGGGGGAAGAAATTGAGATGCCAGAACTGGACTAAAGCAAGGACAACAGAGCTGGATCGGTGCATAAAGAAACTGGATGGAAACAGAACAATGATTATACTGTGCTTATTCTTAGAAGGAGAGTACTAGCTGGTCAATCCTGACAAGTCATCAGAAACAGGTGCACACGTTAAAGCCAGGTAGAATTAACTGGGTGAAACAGAGAAATAACCTAGAAAGGCCACCAGGATCAAATGGCAAAGAGATGAGAAGCAGTACAGCTCATGACACTCATAATGCAGGGGGAAAAAAATAAAAAAAATAGCTGTGTCCTAAAAACCAAAATACACATAAATTACATTAATAAATTATATGGATTGCCAGGGTTTAAATCTGGGATTTGGGGATTTTCTGATATCATGTTGACGACTTTTACAGGTTCATGAAAAAATGCTGTGCTCTGTTTCTGAATATTAGTTAAGAGCTGTGTAGATAGATGTGCATCAAACAAAGAAAATAACAACTGAATTTGTTTATGTTAATGTAGCACCTTATGAATTTGTATCATTTTCATACCTCTTCTGTATACTTATTTTCATAATGAACATCTGCGTCCTTTTAGTAAGCCTCACATTTGCTGAAAGCAGTGGTAGTAAAAAAATGTTTCATAACCTAAAGCTGAGGTTTATGTGATGCTCTTCAAAGTGTGAAGTGTGGTTCCAAGTTGGGTTAAGATCCACCAGAGGTAGATTTGAGGTCTGACTTGTGATGGGTAAGACACAGAAGAATTTTAGAGGCTAAAAACCAAACTGAGCTTTCTTTCCACAAAAATATCAGACTGTACCATCTAAAAAAAACTGATTGCGAACAAGCCAACATGTATATTTATTGTGTATATTTTATGTGTATAGTACAAAATAGAATATTTTCTTTTTACCATGTCATAAAACACAATTAAGTAACTTTTTAATTTTAATATGTAACCTATGTATTTAAAAGCAGTAATTTAAATGGGAAATAACGATCCATAATTACTTTAAACCAACACCAAAAAAAGCAAAAAACTGAAAGGTCACAAATAAATAGTACAAAATGGAGAAAAATGCCAAGAAAACCTGAAACTACACCAAAAACACAAATGCCAAAAAATACAGCAACCTTCAAAAATATAATAAATATAATGCTTTATTTATTCAGGAAAACAATGGATAAAACCATCATAAGAAAAAATAATAGCATAAAGGTATTGTGGAATTGTCACGGAGTGGTGTAGATTCGCTGAACCACCGCAGGTGGTGGTGTAAGCCATGTCAGGGAGTTGGATCTAAGGAGCCTCCTGCAAAGCTTGTTGGATTTGACACTCAGGTTGCAACCCCAGATGTGACTTGCTTGTGGTGATGGCCGGGGTGTGTGTGATACAGAATCGAAGACAATACCGTGGTCGGGGACAGGCAGAGAGTTCAGGGCAGGCAGCAGGCAACATAGCCAGAGGAAACAGTCCAGAGAAACGGTACATGAAATGGGCAGAATCGCAAGCTTTTTCTAGGGCATGAAAACCAAAGATTTGGCAGAAAGAGAAGGGAGAAAATCCAAGATATAGGGTAAGCACCCAGCAATTAACCAATTTAAATTTGACAAAGCCAAGTCTTTTTGGCTTGACGAAACTCATGAAAAAGATTCGTCAAAACTAGATTAGTCTCTGTCTCCAAGGAGCGCTCTCTGGGTTTGAACCACTTCCAGTTGATGAGCTAGTACCACTTCCACCTAATAGACTCCTAAGCAAGGATCTTTTTTACCTCATAGACATCACCAATATTGGCCTCAGGTGATGGAGACACAGTATTTCAGGAGAAACGATTGAGGACCAGAGGCTTGAGGAGCGAGACATGTAAAAAGTTCAGGATGTACATGGATGAAGGCAAACATAGTTTGTAATTCACTGGATTGAGGCGTTGGATGACCTCGAATGGTCCCAGGAACCATGGACTCAGCCTGAGTCCGTCTTAAGACGGACGTATCTTGCAGAGAGCCAGACTTTATCTCCATGGTTGAAGGTCAGACGAGATCTCCATTTCCTGTCCACCTGGGACGCGAGGAGGCGAGTTGTACAGACCACCGGGTCTCCTCCCTGATAGAATTGATGTAACGAATTTGGGCATCCACAGCGGAGACATCGGACGAGGCAGACAGAGTGAGGGGTGGACAAATATGTTGACCGTAGACAATGTAGAACAGTTAAGCTCTAGCAGATTGACAATACAGATGATTGTAGGAAAACTCTGTAAAGCCCAGTTGTGTGGGCAAAGGCAAAGGTACACACGTAGTGTTGAGCGATTACGTTGGCTATCGACATCGGGCGATAGTCGATAGTCGGCCACCATCGATAAGGTTAGAGATGTGCGAATTTCTCAAAAATTCGATTCGGTCACTTCGCCGAATTTTCCGACAAAATTCGTTTCGTTCCGAATTACTTCGGCACGAATCGCATTAAAAAGCAGCTATTTCCAGGCTGCACAGAGCCTGCAGGGTGCTGTAGAACTTTTTGCCATGCTTAAATATGCAGGGGAGCTTGGTTTGGTCTTCATACAATGTTGTGTTTTTAGTATGACACGCAGATGACTGCCGCCGCTCTTAGAATCGCTTCACTATAAATTCCCTGGGCCTTAAGAGGGCAAAACTGACCAAAAAAACCAAGCGGGAATGTAGCCTGATAAAGCCATGCCAGCGAAAGCTGGAAAAAAACAAGCTGAGGCTCAGGTGGCAACATTAGTGACAAGTGTGGAGGTGACGGCGGCGGCCACTGCGGCCTGAGGTCAGGCAGGGGCACAATGACAGTCTGGAGGTGGGAAAACACGAGGAAGCCACAGAGTTGCACAATGACTGAGAGTGGAGGTCACGGTGGCACAGATGAGGTCCCGGCAGTGGGCACAATGACATTCTGGAGGCGGCAAAACAGTATTAGGCCACAGAGTGGCACAATCACCCGTGTGGAGGTCACGACAGCCCGC
>JAODAL010062255.1:0-19854 GCA_025379985.1 Phyllomedusa bahiana | reverse complement strand
TTTTTTAATTTTATGAAGTCGGGTTACTCCCTTTTTTGGAAAAAAATTACGGCTTGGAACTCTCCACTCGGCTGGGCCAAGCCTTTAGTTCTTGAAGGGTGCAGAGTCCCTTTTGGAAAGGGGAGGGACGCAGTACCAAAAAACTTGGAAGGAGCACGTTCGCTTTTACCTTAGGATGGTTTGGAGCTCTGTTGTCTCTTTGCAATGCCTCGCTGAAGATGTGGTGCCAGGTACGAGGGCAGAAGATCTGGACCAGGAGATTGCAAAGAGAAACAGCTTTCCTGCAGAGGTGGGGAACCCTTGACGGGCTGCAAGGGGCATGCGTGCCACGGGGCTGCTGTGTGTTGCTGCGGGGCGGAGGGGACCACCACATTGGCCCGTTTTCCCGGCCACGGATGGTGAGCGCAGTGTTCATTTCTCCCCTACAATTCTCCCATACCCCAATTCGGTCCTCCGGTGTCTTGCAAAAAATGCCACCCCGCCCGGTGTGATTTTCCCCCAAACGCCCGCCTGAGTGACTACTGCCGCCGTTGCCTCGCTGAGCCCCTGTCCCGCTTCTTTCTTGGACCTCAAGGGGGTTTTTTACCCCGGGGCCGCTTGGCTCCCGACCTCAAAACTGCTTTACCCTGCTGACTACGGCCACACAACCCACTTGCGGGCTGCCCCGCTGCCCCCGCGAAGCGGACGCCCTCTTTCGGACGATGAGGAAGCCCTTGCCTCACCCGGGCCCCCAAGTGCGGTCGGTACATCTCTCTATTTGTGTTTCATTGTACTGCTTTTTTCTCCCCCCGGTTTTGGGTATGAAGGCGACCCCTCACAACATGCCCTTTCCCATGCCACTTCAACTCTATACTTTTCCGCCTACTGCAAGAAGCAGGGATTTTGGCCCCATTTCTTCGCTGCCAGTACTGCTGACTGCCCCCCTCAAATTTTTCTCCTTGCAAAAGGGGCCTGACCCCGACCCATAGTGTCTCTGGCTGGGGGAAACCCGGATGGGACAGAGGGGGGTGAGGACAGGTGAGGGCCGCTGACCCGCTCCCCGGGCCATGCCAAAAAAGGGTTGTGTTGACGTTCCCACCGACTCTTGGCGGGGTTGTCGATGTAACGGGGAGGAAGTGGATGACCAGTCAACCCCATCAAAAACCTTGGGGTTTTGTAGTCAGTACCGGGGGCCCTAGATACAGCCCCAGTTGGGCCTACCGAGTCCCCCTGCGCGACGTCCCCTTGCGTGCTGGACGGGGCCTGGAATGTTTGTCCTCCCACTCGCAGGTGCAGACCCTGCACCCTTCGTCTGCAGATGTTTTTCTAAAATGACAGAACGTTTAGAAAAAATTCTGTTAGATAAATAACACCTGTATTTGACCCCAAAAAAACCCATAAGGTTTGGGGAAACCCTTGGATAAAAATTGCGCTCCACAAATGGCCGGGAAAAAATTGACTTTATGTGTCGTTTAAAAACTCTGTGTATTTTATTTAATATAAAACACAAACAGGTTAATTAACCTTCGGACATAAATTATGTACAGGCAAATGTCTTCTTTGGGGGTGAAAAAAAAACGTTTCTTTTAGTGACCAAACGCAGAACAACGCTTAATTAACCCCTGGATGTAAATTGCGCAAAAGAAATTTTTGCTGCCAAAAATTCCCAGCTTTGTAGCGTTTTAAAAATGGCTTTTATTTTACGGAGAAAAACAGCAAAAAAACTTGAAAATTAACCTTTGGTATGAATTATGCTACAGGAAAAAATTTTTTCTTTGGAGGTGAAAAAAAAAAACTTTCTTTTAGTAAACCCAGCAAACAACGCTTAATTAACCTTGGTCTAAAATTGCGCCCAAAAGAAAATGAGCAACTAAAAAAGAAAGTGGTATTTGTATTGTAAAAACGCTGTTTTCTTTAAATGAATACAACAGGGAAATGGGTTAGACCCCCCTTTAATATTCAAAAGTGCTGTGAGCAGATGATTAAAATGAAAAATCAGCTGCACTGGACGCACACTGGATTTTAATCCAATACCCCACAAAATCAGAAATAGAACGTTAAGAGAAGAGTCTTGAGACAAGCTGTGAGCCCCCCAAAAAAAAGCTGTATAAAAATCAGTTCTTTGTATGCTACCCTAAACACCGCGGCCCGCACCCCTTTCCCCGATCAGTACAGGAGGCGGTATGAGCTCCGGTGTCGCGCCCGGATTATATGGCGGTGACGTCACAGAATCCCCGCCGGGGTTTTGATTGGCTTCATCTCTGACATGTCTGCAGGGTATGCCCTTTTCCTCCCGAGGCTTTGCCCAGTAACGCCATGTGCTCGCAGGCCATTTTATCAATCAAAGCACACTTGTTACCCCGAAGTACCCCAAAATTCGACTTCGTTCAGAACCGAAGTTTTCCTGAAAAATTTTAAACAAATTCCCCCTTCGTTAGAAACAATTCGCCCCTCCCAAATCATTGATCCCGGGAGCCCAAACACTCCTTAGCTGTCATATTCTGCACTACATCATGTGACCCCAGGGGCGTATTGGGTGCAGCATCATGTGATTCATGAATGTGATGTCATCAGTGAGTTTGGCGGGGAAAAACTGGAGCTTGGCAGGCGGAACAGTGGTGATGGGAGAGGTAAGTATGGGGTAATTTCCTATTTTAGTCTAGTGTTTTTTTTTTAAGTTCTGAGACACCCCTTTAAAGTAACAGTAAACAAATAAATGGATAACTTGCACAAAGTTCTTGTCAATGTTCAGCTTCCAGTGCAAAGTGGTTCTCTATCACATGGTAGAAAACTCTCTCTAGTACTAGTATGTAGCTATCCTGTTATTGTCAGACCCTGAAACATGACTAAAAAGACACCTATCTCAGAGTCATCTTAACAGCATTGTGGGCCCCTGGGCATAGCATTGTAGTGGGCCTTGCCCAAATACATGACAACACACATGGGGCCATGTCTCTTACTAGCCCCAAAGTACACCCATATTATCATACCGCCTAAGTCAGGACCCCCTTCTGACAATTTGTAGACAGTCTGCAGCCTAAAAGACTAACTAGCAGGACAGGGAGCTGATGGCTTCCTGCTCCACCATAGTTCTTAACTGTTCACACTTCCTAAGAATAGAAAAAATTAAATAAGCAGCTTTGACCCAGGAACCCATACACAACCTAGGGCCCCTATGTTTGTGGGGCCCCTGGGCAACTGCCTAGTGTGCCCAATGGAAAAGATGACCTGACCAGCATCTTACACTTGCCATGTGGCCAAAGCCGAAGGGTGAGTCCAGGCGGTAGTATGCAAATTCTGGCCGGATTCTGACTAAATAATCCGGCTGGTATTTTGACATCTTTTCCGTGGTTTTGGGGGATGGTTTGCGGATTTGCCCGTGTCCCTCAACCACGGACATGTTCTGCCTGAAAACCGGGCAGAAGAATGAACATGTTCTGACTTTTTTGTTAAGCTGGCGGTGTAAAAAACCGTCCAGTGGAAAATCCGTTCAGTGTGGACTGCTGCACAAATTTTCTATTAAAGTCTATGGGGATGGTTGACAGTCAGTTTGCAGACGACTTTCAAATCTGAAAAACGTCTGTAAATCCGTCTGAAAATCCTGCCGTGGAGACGAGCCCCCGAGACTCCCCATCAGCTTGATCTCAGCATGGAGAATCACTACCATTTCCCTTTTCCTAAAACAGTCCTGGAAAGTTTTTGCATAGAACAAATAGGTTAATCCTCCTTATCTCCTCCATATTAGGTTGGCAGATGTTTGAGAAGAAGGCCTTAGGCTAGCTCTACACAGCTAACCCTAGAAAAATGCTATGTAGAAAAGTGTGAAGAAGTTTTTTTTTTTTTTTTTTATTTTGCAAAACTGCCCTAAGGAATCAGTCCAGAATCCAAGTTTAAATCTTGACATGGGCGTAATTATAGACATATCAGCCATGGAGACTGTTATAGAGTCCAGAGGTGGAAGGGGCCCAATCAGGTACAAGAACATCGGGAGACATGTTAAAAAAAAAAAAAAAAAAATGTTTTTGGTCTAGACTTTCTTTGTTGCAAAAAAGAAACCAAACCCGGGACCCTATAGAAATTAATAATAGCTATAGCCCCCATTTGACCCCTTAAAACCAATCATGCTCATAGCGCCAATCAGGGGCCACAGAACCAAAATCGGAGTTTTTAAAAAACCCAAATTTAGGTATGGGAAACCCAATAGAGTTTTTAGAAAAACCTTCAGTGTTTAAAAAAAACCCAATCAGCGTCAAAAGGAACCAATCAGCGATTGGGAAAAACCAAATTAGGTCATAGAAAATAGAAGGACCTTAGAAACCCAAATTCAGAGCCCCAAAACAAACCAATTAAGCCAGTTTTTCATTTTTCCAGAGCATATATAAAAATGAAAGTGAGCTCTAATTGGTTAATATGAGCTCTTTTTGGGTTGTTTATGGCCCTTGTTTGGGCAAAAAAATTTTCAAAAGATGTGTTTTTCTTTAAAGTCCTCCCGTCAGAATTTGGAGTAGAGGACAGCAGTTCAGAGCGGGGGGGTTTTGGTGTATGCTGAAATTTAAAAAGGGAAAAACGCAGTTGAAAGCTTACACAGTGACTAAATGAGTCCTAAAAAATTTTAAATTTCCAGGGCCAGCAAGCACAGAGTGGGGGGATTCCCACACTTATGTCATTTAAAAGTGTCTAGCAGTGGGGGGAAAGTCTAGACTGAAATGCAGTCTGGGTTTTTGTAGGAAAGAGTCCCCTGGGGAAACTAGGGACCCCCCCACAAGCGGGAAAGTTTATTTGAAAAAAGTGGTTTTTTATGAGAGATGAATAAGGGGGCCCAAAAGAAAAAAAACACAAGTAGTGGAGCATCTTTATTTTAAATAAAAAATTCTGTCCCAGTTTTTTTCTTTTAAAATTTTTTAAAACCCCAAAGATAACCCCTTAAAAGGACAATTTCCATTTTATTTTCCCATTTTTTTATCCTTACAGAGTCTCAGGGGTTTGGGCGGGGCCCCCAACCCCAAAAAAAAATAAAAAATTTCTGGGCTGCCTGCAGAAGATTTCAAAGGGGCAGGTGGGAAGCCCTTTAACCCCAAAATAATAGGCTTTCCCTGTTTGTTTGGGAGAAAGTTTGTGCTTTCCTTGGGTTGCCCCGGGGAAATTCCCTCAGAATTTTTGGGGGCTTTTTCCCCTAAAACCAATCCGGCAAAACCCCCGTGTTTTTTGGGCCCAAACCTTGCCAAGATGGGGAGATCTGTCAAACCAAAAACTGTTTGAGGGTTTTTTTTCCGGAACCGAGAAATTTTTTTTAAAGTTTCCAAAAAAACTTAATTGTGGGGAAACCAAAAAACAAAATTTTTCTCTGTTGGGTGGAATTTGGAACAAAATGCAATTGCACATTTTTTTTTTTTGGGAGAGGGAGGGGGGGTTCTTCAAGCAAAATAAAGAACACATTATCTTCATTCTGCAAGTGGGTACAATTTTAAATTTGTAACGTTTTCTTTAGGGGTTTCATATTAGGAAAAAAAATTTCCCTTTAAAAAATTTTGTTTTCCCATCCCCCATTTTTTTTCTATTTTTAATTTTCAAATCCCTTTTTTTTGCCCATTAAGGGAAGACTATGTGTTTGACTGAAATTATAGTATTATGCCTGGGGAAAATTGCCTTTAAAAGGGAAAAAGGGTTTTGAAAATTAGCCTTTTATTTACCTTCAGCTTCCCTTTGGTGATTACCCTTTGTTTGGCAGGAAAACAAGTAGATTAGGGTGCAGGGGGGGCCCCCCAGGGAAGAGTTTTGTTGGGCCCCCCAAATTTGATGCTGATTCTGGGGCCCCCCAAATTGGATTTTGTTTTTGGGGAAACCACCAGTAAAGGTTGTTTTTTTGGGGGGCCCGGTTATTTCGAGTAGTTTTTTTGGGGTCACACATGGGTTGGTTTGGGGCCCCCAACGTGGATTTAAATTTTTTGGGGGGTCCACATTTTAGAGTTTGGATTATTGGGCTCCACAAGTAGAGTTGATTTTTGGGGGGTCCCCCAGTGGGGTTGTTTTATTGGGGTCCCCCAAATTTGATTTGGATTCTTGGGTCCCACCGTGGAGTTGTTTGTTTGGGTCCCCCAGTGGGGGGGGG
Organism: Phyllomedusa bahiana; assembly: GCA_025379985.1. Taxonomy (NCBI): domain Eukaryota; kingdom Metazoa; phylum Chordata; class Amphibia; order Anura; family Hylidae; genus Phyllomedusa; species Phyllomedusa bahiana. The sequence goes on along the minus strand of JAODAL010062255.1, from coordinate 13,766 downwards.
TTTCTTGTTTCTCGATTGGGGTTGGGTTTTTTGGGGACCCCCAGGGGGAGTTGATTTTGGGGGGCCTTTTGTGGGAGTTGATTTTGGGGCCCCCCAAGGGGAAGTTCATTCTTGGAGACCACCCTACAGCTATGTGGCAGGGAACTGGACAGGGTCATGTTTCGGGCCTCTCTGTTGTCTCCCAAAAAAAAAGAACCCCCAACCCTATTTATTCTCAGGGGTTCACTGTGTGGGACAGTTGGACTAGATACAAAATTTTATTTTCTGTAAACCCCCCTGGATGCCACTGTTGAGTTAACTTTCAAAACAGCTCCTGCTGCCAATGGTGTAGACACAGCTCCTGTTCGAGCACCATCCAAGACCTGTATATGTACAATGTCCAGGAGACTTGACTTTTCCCGGACTCTGGGAGGCCTCCTCTCTTTTCAGGAGTCTCCCGGACATTCAATAGAAAGTTGGCAAGTATGGGAAAAAAACCAAAAATTGCGGGAACCCCTTGTGTCAGTTTTTAATTATGTAAAAAATTATGATTTCAATGTTTAAAATAAAATACCCATTTCCCTTTAGGGGAAAACGGGAGTCTTTTTCTCAATGCTGTCTGTCTTTTAACCCGACAGATACTTTTTTCCGGGACATAGTATTCATGTGCAGTCAGAAAAAGTTATTCCTTTAAACACAAGAGGGAGAAGGGTGAAAAAAAAACCCTTGGGATTTTTTGGGGAAAAAATTTGATACACTAATGTTTGGGAAAATCAATTTTTGGGTTTTCATTGTTTTTGGGAAAAATTTAAAATTTTTTAGGGGGAAAAATTTTTTTGTAGGGGAGTTTGTCAAAAATTTAAACAATGTCAAAGGGTTATGTTAATAAAAAGGAGTCCTATATACAACGTCCAGTCATGGGATTTTCACCACCCAATGCGAAGGGGCAAACCCGGGGGTTTCCAACGTGGTTTTGTTTCTTGGTGCTCCCCAGTAGATTGTTTTCTTAGGGGCCCCCCAGTGGATGTGTTTTTTTGGGCCCCCCAGTGTAGTTGATTTTGAGGCCCCCCAACCCGGGTTGATTTTGGGGTTTTAAAAAGTGGGTGATTCTTGGGGCCCCCCAGGGAGTCGATTTTTGGGGCCCCAACCACCCCCAGTGGAGTTGATTCCTGCACCCCAAACCCAATCCCAATACCAAAATAACTTTAAAATTCCTTTTTAATCTGTCAAAGGGAAAAAAAATCCAGAGGGGCCCCACAAGAAAAAGGGAAAAAAACCATGGTAAAGCCCCTGTGCATGGCAGACCGGGAGCTGCAAATGAATTGCACATGCATCCCTTAGATAGGCAAAATAAAAAAAACAGAAATCAAGAGGCTTGTAGTTATATAGTGATGTGCATACAGTAGATGTTGGTTGGGCTTTAAGAATCAACTCCACTGGTGGGCCCCGGAGTAATAAAACTCCATTTGTACCCCCCAAAGAATAAACCCTCCCATGGTGGGGCAGGAATAACTCAACTGGGAGGCCCCGAGAATAAACCCCCCTTTGGTAAAAACCCAAAGAATCAACCAAGGGTTTGGACCCGGGGAAACAAACTCCCAATGGTGGACCCAGAAAAATAAAATTCCATGGGGGGCCCCCGAGAATAACCCACTGGGGGGGGGGCCCCGAGAAATAAAACCCCCAACTGGGGGGGGCCCGAGAACAACTAAACGGGGGGCCCCAAAAAATCAACTCCATGGGGGGCCCCCAAGAATTAATCCATGGTGGGGCCCCAAAAAAAAAATTAAACCCCAAAGGGTGGGGGCAAAAGAAATTAACTCCACTGGGGGGCCCCCAAAAAATTAACTCCATGGTGGGCCCCATGTTTCCCATGAATGTCCCGGTTTTTAAAAAAAAATGCAGTCAATCCCGGGAAAAACATAACTTTTTTGCTAAAACCCCTATGATTCTTTGGAAGTTTTTTTTTATGCAAAAATATCTTTTGAAATGGTCGGGTGAGCCCAAAAACCCGGGGAAAAAAAAAAAGTATGGGGAGTTTAAAAAAGGGCTGTATACTTTTGAAATAATTTTTTGTTCTCAATGTATCAAAAAAATTAAAATAAAAATAATTTAGCAAATAGTCTTGATCGAATCTCTCCTACCGTATTGGTATAAAGTATGGTCCCAAAAAGGGATGTGTCCCCAGGGGTTACGGGACTAAAAACAGCCCCTGTGGGTAGTTGACCCTTTCCCAACCCATGGTATTTCCCACTCCCCTTAAAACCCTCTTCTTTGAAAACCCAAAATGACGGTGGGAAAAGGAGGCAGATGATACTGAGTAAATTTGATGCAGGATCGGGGACGGGTTTGCAGTATGTACCCAAAGAAAAATTTGGGGGTTAAACCCCCCCCCCGGAGCAGTTGAAAAGAAAAATCTGTTTTAATGCAGAAATTTTCCCTTATTTTGGTCCCCAGGGGGAAATTTTGGTTTTTGGGGTAAAAGGGCCCCCTAGCCCCACCTTACCTTTTATGCCCCAAGTTTTCCTTATTTTCCCTTTTTTGGGCCACTCTTTTTTGGTTGTTTTCTCTCTGTGTGTATTTGTGGGCCCCCCTAGTAAAATGCTGGAAAAAGTCTGGGCACAAATGTCTTCTGTATCTTTGGCAGAAAACCCCAATGTCCTATTTAAGGAAAACCCTTCCCCCCTTCGTCCCTTTCCCGGGATCTGGGGTATTTATTTATCTCAAAAGTTTCTTTTAGTTCAAACCCCCGTAAAATCTTCCTGACCACTTTTTTTGTCCTCCCATCTGTCCTTACCTTCAGGTCTCATCTCCTGTTTTTTTAAACTCTGTTTTGCCCTGACCCTTTGCCTTTTTGGGGTTTTTCCTCTCGCTGTGTTCTTTTTACTACATTGGACGTCAGCTGTTGCCTTTTTGGGGTTTAGCAATTTGGGGAGTTTCCAGCGGGAGGGGTTCCAACCCCCCCTTGCAGGGGTTGAAGGTGAAGAACAGGACTCCCTTGGGGACAAGTCCACCCAAAGAACTCTGTGGTTTTTAAACCAGGGCCATAAGTATGGGGCAAAATTTTGGGTTTGGTCCGGACTGTTGGGGGAGACCCCCATAAAAAGAGGGGACTTCCGGACCCGGGGAAAGAGTTGGAAAGTTCACAGGAGGGAAAAAGCTCGTTGGAAAGGGTCCCAAGGGCATTCAACCTCGGTGAGAGAGAATCGTACCCCCAAAAATTTAGGGGGGGGAAAAAAAAGCATTAGGGGTTTAAACAGGTCCCTGGTTAAGGAGCTCCTTTGTCATCCATTGGCCCCTTTGCAACATGTTTGTGCATTTCAAAGGGTCCCCAAAGGGGCCCGGAAATTAATGGCCTTTGGGTTGTCATGTTTTAAAAATTTGCTTTTGTGCAATTTCCCCATCCCATTTTTTACTATTTTTTTTTTGCTTGCTGGCGTGAACAAGTTTTAAACCCAAAATGTGCAGTTTTTTATATTTTAATTGTTCCCCCTTGCAGTGGGATATGTGAGCTGCTTCTCAGAAATTTTGTCCTTTTTAATTTTTCCCGGGTTTGCATATGGGTTCAGATTTCCCTGCGGCGGGTTTTAGTCTTTTGCCATATCCCCAAAAAATTTGCGTTTTTTTCTAATGTATGAAGCCTAAAAATGTTTAAGGGACAGGGAAAAATTTTAGGGGGCCCTAACATGAATTAAAAAACAAATCCCAGTAATGTACGAAACCCTTTCCCCTAATGTTAAAATATGTTTAAAATTTAGTTACCCCGGTTTGATGGACATTTAAAAAAAAGTAAAATACATGTAAAAAAATGTTTAAACATAAAAAATGTACTAAAAAACAAGCAAATAAACCCAGTTTTCCCTGTAAATTTTATTGTAAAAAAGTAAAAATAAAATAGCGTACATATAATAGGTATTGCCATGTCCATAACAATTCAATCTATAAAATGATTGTTTTTTAATCCCAATTATGAACCAAAAAAAATAAAAAATGAAAAAATGAAAAGAATTGGTTCATCCAATCAAAAAACTATTTAAATTTTAAAAAGGTTTTAAAAACAAATTTAAAACCCTTTAAAAATGAAATTTTAACTATGCCCGGGTCGGCCCACGCAAGTTTTGCGGGTTTAAAGGGGATGGGCGAATTTTTTAAAAAAAAATTCGGTTGGGGTTCAGTCCCCAAATTTTCCCCGACAAAAAATAAATTCGGTCCGAAGGGATTTGGGGGGACAAAATTCCTTTTTAAAAAAACATTTTTTTTTGGGGGGAAGACCCCTGCAGGGTGTTTGAAAGAAACTTTGTGCCATGCTTAAATATGCGGGAGGGGGCTTGGTTTGGTCTTCATAAAAATGTTTTGTTTTTTATTTATACAGAAAATTTGACGGGCCGCCGCCCTTTAGAATCGCTTCACTAAAAAATTTTCCCGGGGCCCCCCCTTAAAGGGAAAAAAACGGGCTAAAAAAAAAAGGGGGAAAAAGTTTAACCCTTTTGATAAAGTCTTTGGCGGGACAGCTGGAAAAAAAAAGGGAGGGTCTTGGGGGCAACTCAGTGCAGAGTGTGGGGGGTGCGGGGGGCCCCAGCCACAGCAGCATGAGGTCAGACAGTGGCCCCAATGACTTTTCTGGGGGGGAAAAAAAAACGGGGGGGGCCACAGAGGGGGAACAATGACAGAGAGTGGAGGTGACCCCGGGGCACCCCTGCGCATGAGGTCAGACAGTGGCACAATGAAAAATTTTGGAGGTGGAAAAAAACAGGAGTGGGGCCAAACAGAGTGGCACAATGACACAGTGTGGGGGGAACAGCGCAGCAGCTTTGGGTCGGGACGTGGACAAGGGACATTCTGGAGGTGGAAAAAAAATGGAGTGGGCCCACAGAGTGGAAAATTGACGAGAGTGGGGTGCGGAAGGAAAGCACCCTTGAGGTCAGAGGGGGTGGCACAATGCATTTTGGAGGTGGAAAAAAACTGGGTGGGCCCACAGGGGTGGAAATGACAGGGGGAGTGGAGGGTTGACGGCGGAAGCAGCATGGGGTTCAGAGAGTGGCACAAGAATTTGGAGGTAGCAAAAACAGTAGTAGGCCACGAGTGGCACAATGACGGGGTGGAGGTGGGTGGCGCAGCGGGGGTCGAAGGGGCACAATGAAATTCTGGAGGTGGCAAAAACAGTGTGGGCCCACAGATGGCAAAAATGACAGAGAGTGGAGGTGCGGTGGCAGCAGCATGAGGTCAGACATGGCCAATGAAATTTTTGAAGGTGGCAAAAAAACGGGTAGGCCACAAGGGGACAATAAAGAGGTGGAGGTGCGGGGCAGCCGAGGTCGACAGTGGCACAAGACATTCGGGAGGTGGCAAAAATGGGTGGGCCCACGGTGGCACAATGACAAGAGGGAGGTGGGGGCGGCGAAAATGGGTCAGACAGTGGCACAATGACATTCTGGAGGTGGAAAAAAAACAAGAGTAGGCCACAAGTGGCAAAAGAAAGAGTGGGGTGCGGCACAAAAGAACAGCATTCGGGAGTTGTTTTGCTTGGGGGGGGGCTGGAAAACCCGGGTACTGAACGGTGACGGTGTTCTCCTACCCTTGGGTAGCCCTATCCCGCGAGCTGTTGTCGGGGGTTTTTGAGAAGCTTTCTCTGCCCTTTTTTCGGGAAGCCCTGAAAAAGTTTGATACTTTTCAGGAGTCGTGCCGGCTGTACTTCTGGGTTAAGCCACTTGCTTTTGAGGCCCAAATGGTGGGTGTAGTGGTCTTCCTTTTACAGGGTGATCAGGTTTGGTTATCAATGAAGAACCTGCGCCATAAGGTTCCTTCTGGAAAATTGATTCCACGTTTCATTGGTCCATACTGTATGCCTGAGATTATAAATCCAGTCTCTCTCAGCCTACAATTACCCAGCACTGTTCGTAGACATAATGTTTTTCACAAATCACTGCTAAAAAAAGTATGTTCTTCCTGTGTCTCCTATGTCTAACCCACCAACACCAGTTGTTGTCCAGGGTGAATTAAAATTCGAGGTGGAGAAAATTCTGAATTCATGTCTGGTCCAGAATTTTGTCCTGTATCTTGTTCATTTGAAGGGTTATGGGCCTCAGGAGTGAACATAGATCTCTGACAAGGACCTCCATGCCCCACGTCTCACCAAACTATACCATTGGCTGAATTCTTCCAAGCCTGCTGTATCTATTGAGGGTTTGGAGGCCCCTCAAAAGGGTGTGTGGGGGGGGGGGGCGTAATAATTATGGGACTGTGGGAGGCTGGCAGTGCAAAAAGTCCTCTGCCCGTGGTGTGCGGCATAGACAGCTCTTTTGGCCATGATTCGGTGCATGAATTGTGTGTTTTCTTTCTACTAATCTGAACTATGTCTGATTTCAGTGCTGACTGTGTGGTGATTGACAGGTTCCGCACCACACCCATCTGGTTACTTCTGCTAGCCCTAGTGCTCAGCTGCAGATAGTTTAGACTAAGTGATGATTGACAGTTGCTTTCACCACTGATCTCCCATCCCTGCCAGCCTGTGTTCTGTGTGGTTTGGATGTCAGAGGGTCGGTCCAATCATTCCCTGGACCAGGACTTTAACATCCCTTTAGAAGATCACTTTGTCTCTGAGATAGTGCTTGTGATAGTCTCTCGTAGATTGAACTGGCGTCTTCTGACTGTTTGTCCTGCTTGAATTACAGACCTCTTTGTCTGCCTTCTTGACCTCTATCTTTTGACTGGCGCCTCTGTACCATTTTTTTCAGATTGACCTATTTCTGCCTGACTATTCTTTATTGTGTTTGCTGAAAGCTAAAGGTTGGGTCGGCAACTCCACTGGTGGAACCCAAGAATCAACTCCAATGGTGGGTCCCAAGAATCATCTCCCCTGGTGGGCCCTAAGAATCATCTCCTCTGGTGGGCCCCAAGAATCAATTCAGATGCTGGGCCCCAAGAATCAACTTCACTGGTAGGTCCCAAGAATCAACTCCACTGGTGGGCCCCAATAATAACTCCACTGGTGGCCCCAATAATCAACTCCACTGGTGGCCCCAAGAATCAACTCCACTGGTGGCCCCAAGAATCAACTTCAGTGGAGGCCCCAAGAATCAACTCCACTGGTGGGCCCCAAGAATCAACTTCAATGCTGGGCCCCAAGAATCAACTTCACTGGTAGGTCCCAAGAATCAACTCCACTGGTGGGCCCCAATAATCAACTCCACTGGTGGGCCCCAATAATCAACTCTATTGGAGGCCTCAAGAATCAGCTCCACTGGTGGGCTCCAAGAATCATTGGTGGACCCCATGAATCAACTTGGCTGGTGGGCCCAAAGAATCAACTTGGCTGGTGGACCCAAAGAATCAACTTGGCTGGTGGGCCCCTAGAATCAATTCCACTGGTGGGCCTTGAGAATCAACTCCACTGGTAAGGCCCCAAGAATCAACTCAAATGGTAGGTCCCCAAGAATCAGCTGCACTGGTTGGCCCCATGAATCAACTCCACTGGTGGCCCCAAGAATCAGATCCACTGGTGGGGCCCCAAGAATCATCTCCACTGGTGGCCCCAAGAATCAGATCCACTGGTGTGGCCCCAAGAATCATCTCCACTGGTGGCCCTGAGAATCAACTCCGCTGGTGGGCCCCGATAATCAACGCCACTGATGGGCCCTGAGAATCAACTCCATTGGTAGGTCCCCAAGAATCAGCTCCATTGGTGGACCCTGAGGAACCTCAGTTTGACCGTGCACATAGGTCTATTAAAATTACAGTATATTGATGGCTGTGGGCATTGACCTCCCTACACATGACATGGACCACACACTGCAGTCTTCCCCATAATATAGCACTGTAAACAGGGCAGTACTAGCACTTTGTTAGTCATAAATATGTGCCCCATTTACTGCTGTAGAGAGTTTGCTATGATAATCCAGTCTCCTATGTAAGTGTGACTCTACACCAAGAAGTCTGAAGAGGATGAAATGAGTGCACCGCGCATTAGCTAATAGGATAATTACCTTTTGCCCAGAGATCTCAGGGTAATGGAATAAGTCACTGGTCCGCAACAAGTGTAATCTGCTCTGACAATAACTAATTGAGATGTATTAGAAGAAAATTGTTCCAGTCACAATGAAGGGAATCAGCGGCAAGATGCTGTTTGCTGCGGTTTGGAAATTCAGCCTCACCTTTATTCCTAGGATTGGCGCGATTGCTGTCGTTATTTGCTGAATTCAGTAAAAAATAACTATATGGAGATCTTAAGTGAGCAGTGACCCATCAGCTCAACAGTCACAGCAAGTCAAATCTACCATTTATGATTTTTTTGCAGCTATGGAAACCATCAGCAAGCAGGATGTTAATCGTTTACCAAACTTGTGACATTCCATGTATTATGTGAACGGTTGCCAAATAAATCCATACAACTGTTACAATTAAACCATATACAGTGACTTAAAGGGGTTTTATCGTTTCATCATTTGGCAGCCGTTTATACTGGTTGCTAAGGAGAGCTTATGAAATGGAGGGGCGTGTTTCTCCTCCCAGCAGGGAGTGTCTTCACTCTGCAGACACACCTCAAAGTGTGCACGTGAGAATACATTCTGTGTGAGCTGGGGGAAGGGGAAGGGATAGGTTCTCAGCTGTCGGAGATTAAGGAATCATTGGAAGTAAAACGCTAAGTGTAACTCAATAGTGTATACCTACATTTCTCACTCTCTCTACATACTTTGTAATTAGGATGGGCATTTAACATTTAGGACTCTGGGAAAGATGGGTGATTTTTTTCTCTCTCTCACACACAGTGATATATCCTGCAGATTATTAGACCTCTGATCTCTACAGATCTGCCGAACAAATCGATACGCTTTATCTGTTTGTGTTTACATGGGACTGCAAAAGATCTCTCTCTCTCTGCTGCAGGACCACTGATCACTGTCAGTGAACACAGCAAACCCTGCACCGCACACGTCGACTGATCGCTGTCAGTGAACGCAGCAGACCCCGCACTGCAGACGTCGACTGATTGCTGTCAGTGAACGCAGTCTATCTCTCTCTCTCTCCCTCTCATCCCGGTTCACACATGTACCTGCGCGCTCCCATCCTCAGCTAGTACGTCTCATGCACGTTCCCGAATACGAACGGGGGTGGCACCTGGGTAGAACTCATCTCCGTGCACACATGTCCCTGCTCCCTCCCATATACAGCCTCTCCCCTGCTACTCCTTCTGATGCGCGTTCCTGAATACGACCGGGGGCCGGACCTGGGCGTAACCCGACTGGAGCGCTCTCTCACTTACAAGAATTAAACAAACGGCCCATTCTCTTCCACCATAGCACTTTGCATATTGTAACCAAGGGCCTACAAGCTTAGATTTTTCATCCCCACCTGTTGAACTATGATCTTTGAAATGAGAAAACCCCTTTAAAGAGGACCAGTGGACCTTCCAGGGGAGTAACTAGAGTTCATAGGGCCATATAACAAAATGAGATAGGCCCCACCATCCAATGATAATAAACTCAAACAGTAGCTATAATTAAAGGTATAACTAACACCGCCATATATCACGGAACCCACAATAGTAGAGAGCAGAAAGCCAACAATTACTTGTTCCCTACAGAAAGGAACTATGGGCGACATGTATGAAAGAGGCTGCGGCAGATATCTGGCGTCTTTTCAGCCTGAAATCCAGCGCAGCCCCGTTCATACATTTTTAAATCTCCCGCACACCACTCTTGGGAGGCGGGGCGCACTAGAACCGTAGCGATCCTACATATTTATAGCTTCGCTACGGCATTTCTGGGTGCATTACAGCTGGAACAGTAATACTTTCAAAGTGGTTTACCTGAGCCAGAAGTGTCGCCCTAGTGCTAGAATGCGCCTGATTTATGACCCGCTGTAGAGCGGGTTCATATATCAGGCGCATTCTATGCCTGTAGAATGCGCATGAAATTTGGCCAAATTTCACGCATGTCACCCTATGTTCTTGCACCTAAGTGGGACCTCCTCAATCTCTGGCCCCATAGCAGCCACCATGCCTGCTATGGCTATAGTCACACCCATGGGACCTCCCCATTCTATAGGGCCCATAATTCGTAGTTAAAGGAGTTGTCTCACTTTAGACCATGATGGCATATCGATAGGATATGCCATCATCTCTGATAGCTTCCGGTCCTACCTCTGGAACCTGCTCCTATCTCCAGAACGAGTCCAGAAATGAATGGGAGTTCTGATTACAGCCCAGCATTGCAACCTGGCTAGCCTCAGAACTCCCATTCATGTCTATGCGAGAGTCTCGACCACCTCTCGTTCTGGAGATAGGTCCCAGCACCTGGCACCAGCACCTATCAGACAATGATGGCATATCTTAGCGATATTGTCTGAGGTGGGACAACCCTTTTAATGGGGGCTCGTGCCCTCTCCTGCCAGGTCTATGTTAGTAAATCCTTGTGTTCCCTGTTATATATTAATTCTGGAGCCTCTTCTATATCTCTGTGTTGTGCTGTTCCTCTATTATTCCCCCTGAAAACGTATTAAACAAATCCCTCAGATGGGTGTTACCAATTTGTCATGCATAGTCTAACACCGTCCAATCAAGTCTGACTGCCAAAATCACCAGGGACATGCTCCTCTGAGAACTGGAGTAATAACAGAGGAACAGCACAACACAGAGTTACAAGAGAAGAGGCTTCAGAATTGTATATCACAGGGAACACTAGGATCTACTAATCACAAGGCATTATGGGAAACAAGCTGAGAAGCTCAAGCGACCTCTGTTGGATGTAACAAATACTCAATTTGCTTTTGACCCACTGGGTCTTTGGAAAGCAAAAGGGATATTTAGCCAGGCCAGCATCACCCATCTGTATACAGCCGTTTTGCGGTGTTTGCTCCTCATCAGGTCAAAAGCCAATTGAGGATTTGTTACATCCAACAGTGGGTGCTTGTGCTGCTCAGCTCCTTTCCCGTAATGCCTTGTGATACTTCGTGGAGTGCAAAAGGCAATTTCGAATCTCTACACGCCTCTATAGGTGCTCTCCCTAAGGAGAGATCTTCCCTTTAGGATCTTCTAAAACAGACCTATCAGGAGAGGTCACAGGAACTTTTTATTTACTAATTATGAGCCCAAAGGAATGCGGTCTCAATTGTTATATCCACATCCCAGAGCTAGGAGTAGCTATAATCAATGATCAAAAACTTAGTTTTTTTTTACTTTTCTGCCTGTATAGCTGTGTGAGGGCTGTTTATTTGCGGGATAAGTTGACATTGTCATTGGTGTCATGTTGGAGCACATAAGATTTTTATTACATTTTTCATGAAACTGGACGAAAATAGGCAATTCTGTCATGGTTTTTAATAATTTTATCGATTTGTTTAATTACAAACCCAGAAATGCCTATTCTTCTCAAATTGAGGAATTAAAGAATTTGTGTTTTTTTTTTTTTTATCTGTTTACATTTTTTTTATTTATTTTCTTTTTTTACATTTTTTTGTGTGCTCTTTTTCAGTTCCACCTGAAGCCAGTGCCTGGCTGTACAGGCAGTCCCCGACTTACATCGTTGCAACTTACATATGTCCCCTAGTTACAAACGGAGACTTATGGGCGTGGCTGACATTCACACACTGAGTCACGCCCCATGATAAACAAGTGCCAGCATGCCACAGCTGCACAAGAGATACAGAACATTAGGTGAAATCTTCTAAAAAAGGGCACAGACAGCAAAATAAATGTAAAAACCCTTCCTGCACTCTCCAAAACTAAAAAAAAACCTTTTGTGCTGGAGTTACATTTAATAAATCTACCTGTTCCGACTTACATACAATTTCAACTTAAGAACAAACCTACAGTCCCTATTCCGTTTGTAACCCGGGGACTGCCTGTATATTACAACCAGCTCCTGCCGCGGATGGTATGAGTGCAGCCTCTGAGCCTGCACCATCCGAGCACCATACACTGAGTTCGGAAGACTTTCCAACTCTCCCAGAACTCCGGGAGACTTGGCAAATGTGCCACGCCAGCAGCACTACTGTTCCCCTCCTAAAGCTCCTGCTAGCTATGCCATTGGCTCAAGGTACTTGTAGAAGAATTGTGGTATTGCATCACCCCCTCTAGTCAATGGTCTTCCATTAAAGGTTGGTTTGACACATCCCAAAAGGAAACTCTGGGTGCGTTATACCCATTGTCTCATTCAAAGCTCTATAGGCTGAGACAGCCCTTTGGAGAATCGGCTATTTGCCTTGACTCTCCATGCTGGTTATTGTAGGGGAGGGGACCCCTAACAGACTTCCATCAGGGCCATTATTAGAGCATCTTGGTACAACCCCTTTTAAGTTCAGGTATAGTAGCAAGAGGTCTGGGCTGGAAGAGCCCCAGAGTTATGCTGCCCTGGAAGGGGCACCAACGGGCCTTTTTGAATACCGCCCCGGGCATTCACCCCTCACCATCCTTTTGATGGGGGAGGAGGGACGATCCTGGGTTTAAGTGAGTTCCAGGTAAATTGCTACTGTAATAATGGATATTTGAATTTTGCATTTTTGATAATACAATCTTTGCATTGTGTTTTTGCAGATTTTTCATTTTGCCTTTTGGAATAAACCTACAAAGGAACTTGGAAAAACCCTTTACATAAAGGGAAACCATCAAGCGGGCCGTGCTTAACAAAAATTGGCAACAAATGCTTGCATTGAAATAACAGTTGCGACTCTCCCGGGTGATTTACGACAATTTCTCCTAATGTCACTATTAATAATCTCCTGCAGAATCTTTCTACGAACAAAATTATACTAAACTGGCAGCAAAACAGAAAAGACCCATAAAACATTGCACTGGAGACATCTGCAAATGCAGGCAGAGATGTAATAAAATATTATTATAATGTCATTCATTATATGTGGAACCCAAACACATAGCTCATAGCATTCTAAAAAAACTTCTAACTATTCAATTTTTAAATGGTTTTCTCACTACAGGGATTGCGCTTTTTATATTTAAAAATCTTGCAAAAACAAGTCACTTTCAAATATTGCCCCTTACAGTGTCCTACCTATTCCTAATATCCCCTCTTGCAGGGCTGCATCACTCCCAGGGCACTATAGCTACAGACCTTTTCTATCTCTCAATGGCTGCCACCTGGTTGCTATAGCTACAGACTTGTTTGATCTCTCATGATAGGCTGCCACGCTGGTCGCTATAGCTACAGACCTGTTTATCTCCCGATAACTGCAGGACTGGTTGCATAGCACAGACCTGTTTGATCTCCCTATAGGCGTCAGCACTGGTTCTATAGCTACTTACCTGTTTGATCTCTCCTGATAGGCTGTCAGCCTGGTTTTCATTAGCACAGACCTGTTTGATCCCCCCTGAAGCTGCCAGCACTGACTGCTAAGCTACAAATGTTTGATCTCTCCTGATGGGGTTTCACACTGGTTTTCTATAGCTACAGACCTGGGTTCTACGCAGCCTATTTTTCAACGACTACTTTTCATATAAGTACAAAGACCCCTATAGGGGGAAGCTGCCTTTGCCAGGCTCCCAACCCCCAACACAGTCAACAGCAGAGAAAATGGCAGGCCCTTTTTTAAATTTCAAAAACATGTAAAAATTTATTAAAAAGTCCCAAAATACAAGACTTGAATGACAGCATTTTTTACATTGCGATTTTGGGGAAATTCCATAAAGCGTATAAAAATGTTGAAGACGTATTTTCATCTGCAGTACTCGACTGCATACTCTGGTCGCTCCGCTTGGGCACGGCAGTACCTGACAGGGGGGCGTGGCGCGGGGGGTACACTTTCGGGGGGCCTCCCCCTTTCTCAAACACCAGCCT
>JAODAL010062254.1:0-19854 GCA_025379985.1 Phyllomedusa bahiana | reverse complement strand
CCCCGGGGCGAGTTTCAGAAGCGGTCTCTGCAGAGGATCCCCGTCCCGGCTCTTCAAAGCCCCTGGGGAAAACTCTGAAGGAAAGCCTGTAGGTGTCTCACCAACCCCCCCCGGGGTCCCCCAAAGGGGTGGCCCAAGCTAGACCTTCCCGGACCAGACTGACCACAAAGGCCACCTTAGAACGTTCGTGGGGATTGACCAGCCATAACTCAAGGGCATCGAGACTGGGAATAAACCCCGCACATTTTGGAGTCCCCTCAAATTTCGGGTAGGGGTAAGCGTAGCCGGAAGTCCCGGGGTGGGGAGGTGTCGCCACAGGGGGGAGGAGCGGCGGCTGTTGGTTAGCCAGGGCGCTGCATCATGGCAACAAGGGTTTCAGCTCTGGGCTTGTTGCGCTAGTTATTGACTGCTGACCACTACCCCGTAGACCCGGTTCACCGGGCAAAGGACCTTGGCGGGATCCAGGGCCGACTTACTGTAACGAATGCAGGTAGTGGATCCGCTGGAACCACCGCAAGCATGGTGAAAAGCTTACCAGGGGAGGGAAACTAAGTGAACCCGGTTTTCCCCAGAGCCCGCCGCAAACGGATGGACTTGCTGCGGCGGAGAACTAACAGGTCGCCCCACGGGCGTACTTGCTTGCGGGGGCACCCAAAGGCAGTGCTGGTACAAAATCGTGAGACTAGGCGAATCGGGGACAGGAAGAGGGCAGGGCAGGCGGCAAAGGTTTGTGTCAAGACACAGAGCGAAAAACGGTTCGGTACACGGGAAAGGAACAAGGCAGAAAAGCTTTTTTGAAAGGGAGTAACCACTAAAGATCCGGCAAAGGTGACCCGGGAAAGGAAAGGGGGTTTTAAAAAGGGGCACCTGCAGCCTTAACCAATAATGGGGGTACTGCCCCCTTTTAAAACCTGAAGACCGGCGCGCACGGGGCCCAAGGCGGGGGGGGATGGCCCCCCCGGCCCGGGCCCGGAGAACGGGGGACCGGGACGCGGAAGGTAAGCGGGAGCCGGGACCCACCCCGGGACCGGCAGGGGCCCCCGGGGCCCCCCCGGGTGGCCCCACAGGCGCCCCCAGCCCGGCGAGGGGCTGAGGGACCACTCGTGACAACGTGATCGCAAAGCTTTAGATAGATCCAAATCCGTGGTTTTCCCTACGATTTAAAATCTTACTTTTTTAAAAAATCTTCATACATTTTTGGGGTATTACATCATCCGAAAAGGATTCACTTTTTTTCCCACCCCCCTTCAGCTCATTCTCGAATATTACTTTCTTGTGGATAAAAAAACCTTTCCGCAAGTTTGCGCCTCAGATATCGGCAATCACATGGGGGATCACGCGCCATAAAGCTGATAAAAATCCTCCTTCCCATTTCTCAATCTCGCCTAGGGGAAAATCAACAACTTTCTATTTAAATCTCCCAAAAATGTTGCATATCTGGAAAAAACCTCCGAAACATTTTGACTTAAACATTAATTCGTTCCCCCCCAACCTCACTCTGGTGTCCCATAAGGCCTCATCCGGGGCATTTTTATACAACTTGCTAGAAATTTGAAAAAGAAAATTTAACCAACCCTAATTCACTTCCACCAACATTCAAAGGGTAGAAAAAGCATTCAAAAAAAAACCCTTTCTCCAAAAAAAAAAAAAAAACACTTACAAACCTTCAGAACACCTCCAAACCCACACCTTCAAAACTATGAGGGGAATCTCAGTAAACAAAAAGTGGAAATTTTTAGTTAAAGGGGAACCCCCTCAAAATTCTTGCTCGAAGAATTAAAATCCAACAAGCCCGAACAAAAATTGCTATGTATCACTGATAGAAATAGAAACTCAGAAACCCCATGATATCGCTAATGAATTTCCCCGTTTTACTCAAAGTGTATTTTTTACAAAATGAAGAAAATTTTTTTTACCCTTCAGATGAGGAAATTTTAACCCCTTTTCTGCAATCATAACCTTGCCCAAAACTAGGGGACTCAAAACTAGAGTCACTAAATCCCCCTTTTACATAGCGAAATACAAAAAAGTAATAAGATCATAAACTGAAAAAAACACCAGGCCCAGATGGCATCTCAAAAAATATTACACTTTAACAAAATTTTTGGGCCCCCCCACATGCCACAATGTTCACCCTTATACCCCACCCCAAACCCACCCAAAAAAACTATTGCATGCAACCTTTTACTACAATAGAAAACCAGGAAAAACCTAAAATAATGTCGCAAATTACAGCCTAATCGCTTTTGAATACCGATATTAAAATATACCCAAAACCAGCCTCCAAATTAACTAATCCCCCCTTTCTTTGTACACAAGATCAAACAGGTTTTGACCTGGCAGACGGGCCCGGGGATGCCACCCGACGTCTTTCAGATCTTGTTCAGATTGGGACCCTAAAAACCAATATCCCCTTCATCTCGCCGACCCGAAAAGGCTTTCGATAGAGTGAATTTGGAGAAAACTAGAACAAACCCTTACAGAAATTTGGATTTTCGGTTTCCTGTATTGCTTTTATGACCTTGTATTCTACCCCTCAGCCCAGTATAACTTCGGATTTCTCTGGAACCCTTTTTAATTTACAAATGGTACAGCAGGATGCCTTTAACCCCCCTAATTTTTTTTGTTCTCTGCATTAAACCCCCTATGAGAAAATTAGAAACAAAACCTTAAAATCCGGGATTACTAACCAAAACAAATTTACTCACAAAAACAGCCTTTACCTGACGATGTCATGCATGGGCTCAAACCCCAATCACAATCCCCGCCTTTTTGGAACTTTACAAATTATTCCTTGTCTCCTTTTATAAACCCAATAAAAAAAACTTTCATTTTTCCCATCAATAAAACTCTTCCCCAAATTCCACTTTAAAAAGACTGGTTTTTACCCTAACACAGCGTCTTTTTATTACCTTGGGGTCAAAATAACACTTCCCCACAAACCACTCTAACTACAAATTTTGACCTTCTATAACAGAATTGGAGGCAAGATAAAAAAATGAATAAACCCAATTATCTTGGAAGCCAGAATTAAAACCTAAAAAATTTTCCTTTTACCTAAGTTTTATTTTCCTTGTGCACCATTCCATATCTAGTACCCCAAATTAAAATTTATAAATTACAACGATTATTTACAAACTTCATTTGGAATGGAAAAAAAAGGGAGAGTTTAAAAAAAACCCCCCTATTCCAAAAACCCCAAAAAAGGTGGGCCCGGCCGTTCCCCCAAACCCGCAATATATAACATTGCGATCCTTTTTTGAACAAGTCTTCCCTTTTGGCAAATGACACATCCTCTCCCTGGCATTCTTAGAGGGCCCTTCTTTCTCCCCCGCCAATTTCTATACATCTTAAAGCACCACCTGGGGGCCCCGATCCTTCTTCCCCCTTCAATCCCTTCGGACCTCTTTAATTATGGAAAGATTTGTGTTTCGCAACTCATGGGGTTTTCTTCCTAGGGAAAACACCCTTTAAAGTTTCTAAGTTTTTGGGATGACAACTTTCATCAAAGCTTGGACCCATTTAGACATAGTCTCAGTTGACCAGTTTTTTTCATAGGGTGGAATTTAAAGCCTTTGCAGACCCACGCTTTCTCAAACTTGGAAAACCAAACACTACTTTTTTAATATCTGCAATTTAAATCTTATCTCCTCAATTAATGGCCCCACCGCCTATTGCCCATCTGACTTCCAAAATTTCTCTTCAAAAAAAGGGTTTGAAAAAGGTTTATCCTTGCTTACCAATATCCTGATAGACTAGTTTTCGGACAAATCCCCTTTACATTAAATGGGAAAAAGAATTAGCTACATTTTTTTTTCTAACAGTGGAACAAGGCCTTCACCGCCCCCTCACAACTATCTAAATGCCTTAACCACACTGAAATCATGCGTAAAATTCACCTTCGATGGTAATTTGTCACCTACCCGCCTTGCCCATATGAACGCTGGCTCCTCTGGTTTTGTGCTGGAAAGGTTGTGGTCAACGGGGAACACTACTTCATATGTGGTGGGGATGCCCGCAAATAAAAAAAGCTGGGGAGGTCGGTGTTCCGTCTGATATCTCGGATCACGGGCTTCCACTGTAAACCTAAACCGCTCTTGCAGTATTAGATATAGGACTCTCTGAAATTCCTCCCTCCTTAAGAACCATATTATTCACGCCTTAATCCGGTCCGAACAGCAACGCCGTGGCCTGGAAATCCTCTCATATCCCTTCCATCTCTGAAATCTTTAAAATAAAATCAACTTAAAACTGTCATTGTGAACTAAAGTTAGCAGATCCCCCGCATATTTGTCTCAAAAGAAGGTCGTTATGGGAACCCTGGTTATCATCTAGATTCTGCTCTAACACTTCTCACTGACCAAACTACTTTCCTCTTTTCTTTTCCCTCCACTATATCTAACATGATAACCATTATATGACTCATCTTCTATTACATACCGCCGAGTCATATGTTTATTTACCTTGACTACTTTCCCTGCTGTTGCAGGTTGGTTCTTTACCTGTTATTGTCATGTTATATACTTTATTGCATAACATATATAACTGATTTTGCTGTAACTGCTCATGCTTTTCTTCTTTACCTTAAATAAATCAATGTTTAAAGAAACCACATTTTTTACAATAGGACCTGTAGTCTAGCTGCATTTCACAGCAAAATGCTCCCAAAAATTCAAAACATGACCCTTGAGCCACTTTTGACAATTGTGAAGAACAAATGTCTGTTAGAAACCACTTTTTTTTTTTTTATAATAGGACCTGTAGTATTGCTGCTTGTCACAGCAAAATGCCCCCAAAAATTCAAAACATGACTCTTGAGCCACTTTTGACAATTGTGAAGAACAAATGTCTATTAGAAACAAACATTTTTAGAATAGGACCTGTAGTATTGCTGAATTTCAAAACAGCATGACCCAAAAAATTAAAAAAAATGACTATTTAGTTACTGTTAAAATTGTGAGGGAGAAATGCCACTTAGAAGCCCCATTTCTGTACCAAAGGACCACGATTATTGCTGTAAACTCACAGCAACATGACCCCAAAAAATTATAAATATGACTTCCAGCCACTGTTAAAAAAATTTTGAGGGAGAAATGCCACTTAGAAGCCCCATTTCTGTTCCAAAGGGCCACGATTATTGCTGTATTTCACAGCAACATGACCCTAAAAAATTATAAATATGACTTCTCAGCCACTGTTAAAAATTGTGAGGGAAATATGCCACTTAGAAGCCCTATTTCTGTTCCAAAGGACCACGATTATTGCTGTATTTCACAGCAACATGACCCCAAAAAATTATAAATATGACTTCTCAGCCACTGTTTAAAAAATTTTGAGGCAACATGAACCCAAAACCATTTACAATGGGGAAAAATTCTAAAGATGAAGTGAAATAAATGGGAAAAATGGTTTTGTCCATGAAACCTTGGGGTCCTTTTACAGTCCCCCTCACAGCAAAACCAGCAAAATGAACTGTTAGGGAAATGAGAATAAAAATTGCAGTAAGAAATGATCATTTTAAAAAACATTTTTCAAGAGGACCGTTGAGCTGACGCTGCAACGAAGCCAGGCGGGACAAAGCAGGGTGCGAACGGCAGAAGTGTGAACTCAGACCTCGAGCCTTCTTCAGCAGGCAGTCCAGACCCGGGGAGCCCCTTTAGAAATTTCTGGACGAACGAGGTTCATGACAAGTGCTAGGCAAGGGATGTGCTCCAGCCTACCGATCTTAAGGGCGGCCAGCAGATTTCGCCCGTTTTTCGCACACTACCTTGCCTGGCACAAGGTTCTTTTTCACCCAGCCAGCGCTTTGGTCCCCGTTGCGAGAGCCGTCCACAGCTCCTGACCTGTGTGTGGGACGGTCTCCAAGACAGATTAATTTCAACACGGCCAGGTTTCTCTGGGCACGTGATGCCACCAGAGGACCTTGGAAAGAGCCCTGCACCATCCCTGCAGTTTTGAAGAGCGTGCACCGAGCCTTGAGCCACCGTCACGACAAGAGACATCCACCCAGCTCACCCAGTAGTTTCCAAAGGATATGGGGGGGCCCTTTGGCCGGTGTTTTACAAGCCCAAAGTGTGGGTGGTGAGATTGATTTTTTTCCGGACCCAGATGCGGGACAACGCGCTTAAAAAATTTTAGATCCACGTGGCTGCCCGGGAAAGGGACGGCTTTTTTTGGCAAAAAAATTTGCCTGCTGGGGAAATCTGGAAATTGGGGGCAGGCGGGGGCCATAAATTTTGGGGGAAACCCCAAACGGGCCACCAAAACGGAAGGGCAACTTTCCCCCAAAGGCCCCAAAACCCTGAAAATGCCGAAAAATTCAGGCTTTTGGGTTTTGGGGAAAAGTTGGGGAAAAAGGGTTTTCCCTTCTGCCCCAACCGGAAACAAAAGGGCCTTGCTGAACTGGCCGCGAAAGGGCAGCAGGTCGTCAAACTGGCAAAGGGAAAAGGGGTGGGAGGGGTACTGGGGGTGCTGGGGGAACCGGGGGCCCCCTTTTTGGAGGTTTGAAGCGGAAGCTGACCCCTGATCATGACCGAGAGAAAAGGGGCAGCTGAGGAACGCTTGGTGGTGGCGAGGAGGAGGGGGGCCGGAACGGGGGGGGTTTAAACAGGGTTGGGAGGCCCGGGTCTTCAGGCCTTTTTTGGCCAAGTTCCCTCCATTTCAACCTTTTCTTTTGCGCAGGGTGACTAACATTTTGGGGGTGGTTTTTAACACCAAAAGATTCTTGCCTCTATTTAAACTTTTTAGGGAAAGGCGGCATATGACTTGGGCTGGGTGAATCAGAGGTTTTCTCAAAAAAAGGCCCGGGCTTGAGAGGTCCTGGCCCTTTTTTTGACGGCGATAACGGGAGCGGGGTTTTTCCCCGACCGGGGCTGGTGGGAAACATATCAACGGACTTCTGCGACCGGGGCCCCTCCCTTTTTGGAAAGGGGGGACCCCGGGAATGACACTACCCCCCTCGCTTCCTCCTCATCCCTGATTTAAGCCCCGCAAGCAAATTCGCGGAAAAGACCACATGGATCCCCCAATTTCGGCATTTACCAAAAAAAAAAACCCTCAACAACACAGGGACTTGGGTCTCCCCGACTTTCTGCATCCAGAAGCTTTCGGGCTACAGCCAAGGGGGACTGCAAGGCGTTGCCGACCGCCCGGATTTTTTTCCCCATTTAAAAAGGCTTCCTTTTCCTTTTCCCCTTGATGGCATCAGTTTAAATTGGGGGGTCAGAGCAGAGAAAATCTCCTTTTGGCCTCAAGAACTTTTTAAACCCTGCCTTCTGACCCCAAACCCCAAACCCCTTTTTTCCCTCAAAGAGGTCCTTTAAAAAAATGGATTATCCCCCAAATTGGGGGTACACAGTTAACATTTGGGGTGCCTCGCTTTATATTGGAAAGGATGCTGATTATGCTGAAGATAATTTTGGGGCCCTGACTGGGGGGACGAGGAGGGAAGACTGCTGGAAGCGGTTGCCTTAACCACTTTAAGAACAGATTTGGGGACGCTGTTCGTTTCGAGAATTTACAGGGCCCCCGACCCAAGCGAAGACGGGCCCGACGGGGTTCCCCCGCAACCGACATTTCCCCTGGGATGCCGTGTTTTCGCCAAACCCCCTGGAAGGGCACCTTCTCTCGGGACCTCAAACCCCCATGTCCCCAACCCCCCCCCTTTGCTCGCTTTCCACCGAAATTTGCTTTCCCGCAGGGAAAAAATAAAAATTTTGAGAAGGTATTGGGAAAATTTTTTGGAAAATCTCCCTTTTTAAAAACGGCAAATCACAAACTTTTTTCTCAAAAACCCCCCAAATCAAAACAAAATTGCTGGGTTGAAATTTAAGGGGCTAGGTACCCCCTATCAAAAAAGCTTGACTGACCAAAATGAAAAAAAAAACCTGTGTAAATGTAAACGGGTAATAAAAGGAAATTTTTTGGGACCTATCAATTCACCGTGGGGACTACAAAATTTCTGTATTCAAAATTTTAAACTGCAAAGTAGCTCTAAACAACAAAGCTTGAACCAAAAAAATGAAAAAAAAAACCGTCGGAAATGTATACGGATAATAAACGGTATTTTCGCACCTAACAATTCACCTTTTGGTTTAAATACAAAAATTTTCCCGAATTCAAATTTAACCGCAAAGGGGGGGGGCTCTATCAACAAAACGCTGACCAAAAGGAAAAAAAAACCCCGTCCTGGGAAATTTTATACGGATAAATTTAAATGGAAATTTTTGGGGACCTTCCAAATTTACCGTGGGACTACAAAATTCTTTTATTCAAATTTTAAATTTCCAAAAAAACCTATCAAAAAAAGCTTGACTGACCAAAAGGGAAAAAAAACCGCTGAAATTATACGGGTAATAAACGGGAATTTTTGCACCTAACCCAAAAATTTTCCTGTGGTGACTTAAAAAAATTGGGGTAATTTTAAATTTAACTACAAAGAAACTCTATTTAACAAAGCTTGACTGACCAAAAGTTTAAAAAAAAAACCTATCTGAAATTGGGATAAAGGGAAAAAAAACGGTATTTTTCAACCTAACAAATTTACCTGTGGTACTACAAAAATTTGGGTGTATTCAAATTTTAAATCAAAAAGCTCCCAACACCAAAACTTTACTGACCAAAAGAAAAAAAAAACCTGTTTTGAAATGATAAAGATAAAAAACGGTATTTTTTTTCACC
Source organism: Phyllomedusa bahiana (assembly GCA_025379985.1). NCBI lineage: Eukaryota > Metazoa > Chordata > Amphibia > Anura > Hylidae > Phyllomedusa > Phyllomedusa bahiana. The sequence goes on along the minus strand of JAODAL010062254.1, from coordinate 11,175 downwards.
CATCAATTCACCGGGGGACTACAAAATTGCTGGTTTTAAATTTAAAAGCAAAGGGAGCTCAAACAACAAAGCCTTTACAGACCAAAATGGGAAAAAAAAACCTGCCCGAAATGAAAAACGGATAATAAACCAATTTTTTGGGAAACCCATCAAATTTACCTGTGTGATACAAAAATTTCTTTTATTCAAATTTTAAAATGCAAAGTAACCTATCAACAAAAAATTAACTACCAAAAATGAAAAAAAAAAACCTTTAAAATGTAAACGGATAATAAACAGTAATTTTTTGGGACCTATCCCAAAACACCTTTGTGACCTTCAAAAATTTCGAATTCCCAAAAAAACGCAAATAGCTCTATCAACAAAGCTTGACTGACCAAAAGAAAAAAAAAAACCTTTCGAAATGTATAAAATAATTTAAAAGGTATTTTTGGGGACCGATCAATTTTACCCTTTGGTGGGCTACAAAATTGCTGTAAAACAAATTTAACTGCAAAGTAGCTCAAACAACAAAGCTTTTACTGACCAAAAGTGAAAAAAACCCCCTGTCGAAATGTTACAAAAATAAAAAAACCCTATTTTTTTTGGGACCTATCAATTCAACCCCGTGGTTAAATTTCAAAATTGCTTAAATTTAAATTTAACGCAAAGTACTCTTCAACAAAGCTTGACTGACCAAAAAATGAAAAAAACACCTTCTGAAATGTATACGGATAAAAAACAGAATTTTTGGGGAAACCCATAAATTTTACCTGTGGTTACTAAAAAATGCTGTAATTTCCCAAAATTTTAAATGCAAAGTAACCCATCAACAAAGCATTAAAGACCAAAAATAAAAAAAAAAACCCGCGAAAAGTAAACGGTAATAAAAAGTATTTTTTGGGACCTATCAAATTTACCTGTGGGACTACAAAATTTTTCTGTATTCAAATTTAACCTGCAAAGTAAACTCAACAACAAAGCTTTTAAAAGACCAAAAGTGAAAAAAACACCTGGGCCGAAATTTTATACTTAAATTTAAAAGGTAATTTTTTTGGGACCTATCAATTCACCTTTTGGTTACTAAAAAATTGCCCCGTATTCAAATTTAACGCAAAGTAGCTCTATCAATAAAGCCCTTACTGACCAAAAGAAAAAAACACCTGCGAAATGAAAACGGATAAAAAACAATTTTTTTGGGACCTATCAATTCACCTGTGGTTACTACAAAAAAATTTCGGGATTCCCAAAATTTAAAAAAAAGCAAAATTTGCTCAAAAAAAAAAAGCGACCCGCCCCAAAAATGAAAAAAAAAAAACCCCGTCTGAAATTTTATACGGAAAAAAAAACGTTTTTTTTTGGGGACCTATCAAATTTACCTGTGGGACTACAAAAATTGCTGTATTCAAATTTTTAAATTTCAAAATTAAACTCTATCAACAAAGCTTGGGCAGAACCCAAAAATGAAAAAAAAAACCTTCGAAATGAAAAACGGATAATAAAAGGGGATTTTTTGGGACCAAACAAAACCCGTGGTTTTACTACAAAAAATTTCTGGATTCCCAAAATTTTAAATGCAAGGGACCTCTATCAACAAAGCTTGACGACCCCTAATTAATAAAACACCTGTCTGAAAAAGTAAAACGGGTAAAAAACGGGATTTTTTGGGGGCCAAACAATTTCACCTGTGGTGCAAAAAAAATTGCGTATACCCAAAATTTAAAATGCAAAGTAACTCTATCAACAAAGCTTGACTGACCAAAAGTGAAAAAAACACCTGTCTGAAATGTATACGGAAAATGAACGGTATTTTTGGCACCTATCAATTCACCTGTGGTGACTTCCAAATTGCTGTATTCAAATTTAACTGCAAAGTAGCTCTATCAACAAAGCTTGACTGACCAACAGTGAAAAAAACACCTGTCTGAAATGTATACGGATAATAAAAGGTATTTTGGCACCTATCAACCTGTGGTGACTACAAAATTGCTGGATTCAAATTTAACTGCAAGGTGGATATATCAACAAAGCTGGCCTGGGCAAAATTGAAAAATAACACCTATCTGAAATGTATACTGATAATAAAAGTGGAGTTTTGCACCTAACAAATAGACCTGCAGTTAATAGAAAAGATCTGTATCCTAATATAAGTCAATGCAATGTCTAAACAAAGTTTTGGCTGTACAATATCCAGTATCCTTTATAGAGCTTGTCTGTGTTCGCCCGGGGGCCCCCCCCCCCCCCACACTCCGCTCCGCCCATGACTTTGCAGCGGTAGATGCTCCTTTAAAATTCTATGCCTAACTACCTAAAATCTGAAAATCTCTGATCTAACTAAGTTCTAAGGATCACAGCTAAAAGTAGAGCTGTCTCTGTGAAAAAATAGAATAATTTCGCTGAGCTGTTTGCTGAGCTGTTTGGACAGAGGCAGAGCGCACGTCCTACTGCTATGAGACGCTGACACACACTGATCATGAACAGGAAGGGCTGTTCTATGTAAAACGAGGTCATGTGATTTTTCCAGCCAATCGCAACCATACACATCCCAGTCATGACGTCGCACACACATCTCACCCTGCTCTATTCTGTAAGCTGATTTGCTGGCCGCCAAAATGACAGGAAGCGCCGAAAATGGCTCGATATTAATAGATTATGCACAGATTTTAACCTAAATTATTGCGTGAGCGACAAAATCCGATCAACGTAAATACCGTGCCGATTTCAACTTTGTCGATAATAATCGCTCAACACTACTTGTGGGGTAGAATTAACTTTTCTATCCCTTAGCTGTCTAGCCAGAAGGGTATGCGCCTTATTACCAAATTTGTAGTATTTCTGTTTCAAATATAGTAATAATTTTTCGACTTTTTTCAAAGCTAGGTCTTTAAGACGGGATCGAACCTTGATGACAGAGCATAGGGTACATAGATTTAGCCTAGTAAACATCTTAGTCTGCAAAGGCTGAAGACAGTTCTGAAGAGATTTTGTTTGGTCTCTTGCTTCGTTCTGGAGTCTAACCCCTAAAGAAATGCAAGTGCCTCTTAGTACTGCTTTGTTGGCCTCCCAGAGGGTAAAGATCGAAGCGACAGAGCCTACATTTAAATCAAAGGAGGCGGTAATGGCATTGCGTGTCTCTTCTCTAATTTGGGGGCGCTTCAGCAAAGATTCATTCAAACGCCAATGACAAGTATGGGAGTGAGGGACCCCAGTTTTTAGAAGAAGTGAAACCGGCGCATGATCTGACAAGGATATGGGTCCGATCTGGGTGTCCACCATCATTCGAAGAATCGGAGTGTTACCATAAAATCAGTCAAGGCATGATTGTGTCTTATGTGGGGGAGAATAAAAGGTGAAAGATTTGTCAGTGGGGTGATTAATCCTCCAAAAGTCATACAGGCCATATTTTCTAATCAATTTGCGAAGCTCTGTGGAGGTCTGTAACATTGACCTAGGAAGGGGTTTACCCTGCAACAAGTGCCTATCTAGATGTGGGAGAAAACCATGTTAAAGTCCCCACCCACCAAAAGGGCACCTGGAGCAAGTCTAAACAATTTAGCGAGGACCCGGGAGAGAGAGCACCTCTGAGAGGCATTGGGGGCGTAAATATTGCACAGTGTCAGTGGGGTGCCATACAGAGACCCCTGTAAGATCACAAAGCGACCCCAAGGATCCAATTCCGACCTAGCGACCTGAAAGGAACGTCTTAGCTTATGTTGCGGTGGCTGCCAGGAAAGTGGGGGTGGAGTGGAGAGAAGTTCCAAGTCCCAGTCAAGAAGCCGCGCGGTGGGGATTTGCAGAAATTCGCAGAAGGGCTGCAGATCCTTGTGTGTTTTAAGCGTAGCTAAGCGTCCATCTTTTCTTGCCGTGATGGCGAACTGAAAACACCATCTATATAGGATTTGGCGGTCTTTGAGAGACGATAGGACCGGTTTCAGAAGACGCCTCTTTTGAAGGGTTACCCAAGAGAGGTCCTGGAATAACTGGATTGGCGCACCGTCAAACTCTAGTGAGCGCATGGCCCGTGACTTCATCATGATTGTCTCCTTGATCATGAAATCGTGGACACAATAAATGATGTCTTGTGGGAGAGGCGAGGACCCCTTGGGGTGGAGGGCCCTATGGGCTCTGTCCAATTTGATGGAATGCGTGGGTTGCTCACCAAGGATGCTATTGAAGATAGCCACCAATGTCGATGGGATGTTTTCGTCCCCTACTGTCTCGGGACGACCCCTGACTCAAATGTTGTTTCTGCGTCTCTATTATCCAAGTCCTCTACATGACGCCCAAGGTCCCAAATTACTGATGCTTGAGCTACAAGTGTTGGATGGAGGGCGACCTGAAAGGGACAAGTCGCTGAGATAAGAATAGCTGCTCCGGCTTTCTTCCGGCCACTGGAAGCGGAATATACCACAGGAAAGTCGGCTTTAGCAAAATTGAAGGACCCCTTAAAATAAAAGTGGGTTTCCTGAATAAAGACAACGTCCGCCTTTAGAGCACGTAGTTCCTGCAAGAGCAGGCAACGCTTCACATTGCAATTCAAGCCTTTTACATTAATAGTGACACAATTTACCATGTCTATTACAGGGTTAGAGAAACGATGTTAGGTAGATAGAAAACACTAGACAGGAGGGACACTTAAAGAAAACTTTTAGTAAATCAAGAGCAACTAAACAGATTATTGAAAACCCAGAAATCAGTAGAATTCTATAAAGCAATTCCCTCTGGGTGGGGGGAATGGAGTGTACAAGGGGTTTCTGGGTGAGTCCTCCCAAAAATGGAAGAAAAAAAGGGGGGGAAGAGTCGTCCGAGAACCCCCGTCCTCCTGTCACATGGAGCGTCAGTTCCCATGGGTATAGAACTGCAGAATGATCTCACAGTCAAGAAGGGAGAACAGTAGAGCGAGAACCTGAGTTAGGACTCAGTCTGTAATAGGAGAACAGTGAAGTAGGAAATGTACACCCAAAAAACCTAAGTGTACTAGCACTGAACAAAAATAGGCTACAGCTATGGCCAAGCTGCCCGTCATGTAGCTGGCAACTAAAACAAAAAAACACAAGCCCACATAAAAAAATTTGACACCTAATAAGGGCCTAGATAGGAAGAACATTGTACTCATCAGTCCAAAGAACAGTTGGATCAGTATCAACGAGATGGAGCAGGAGGGAGTCGCCTTCCAGCAGGAACCTCAGTAGTGGAACGTCTCAGCTTATGTTGCGGCGGCTGCCAGGAAAGTGGGGGTGGAGTAGAAAGAAGTTCCAAGTCCCAGTCAAAAAGCTGCGGGGTGGGGATTTGCAGAAATTCGCAGAAGGGATGCATATCCTTGTGTGTTTTAAGCGTAGCTAAGCGTCCATCTTTTCTTGCCGTGAGGGCGAACTGAAAACTCCATCTATATAGGATTTGGCGGTCTTTGAGAGACGATAGGACCGGTTTCAGAAGACGCCTCTTTTGAAGGGTTACCCAAGAGAGGTCCTGGAATAACTGGATTGGCGCACCGTCAAACTCTAGTGAGCGCATGGCCCGTGACTTCATCATGATAGTCTCCTTGATCATGAAATCGAGGACACAACAAATGATGTCTTGTGGGAGAGGCGAGGACCCCTTGGGGTGGAGGGCCCTATGGGCTCTGTCCAATTTGTTGGAATGCGTGGGTGCGCACCAAGGATGCGATTGATGATAGCCACCAATGTCGATGGGATGTTTTCGTCCCCTACGGTCTCGGCGAGACCCCTGACTCGAATGTTGTTTCTGCATCTCTATTATCCAAGTCCTCAATTTGACGCCCAAGTTCCCAAATTACTGATGCTTGAGCTACAAGCGTTGGATGGAGAGCGGACAGATGGTTACGGGTAGCCCTGTGGTCTTCATCAAGTGCGTCCACTCTCCCCGCCAGGTGTTTGATATCTTGTCGTAATGTGGAGATTTCTTGTTTACATGCTTCTCTAACTTCAGATATCCAAGTTTGGAATTCCGCCTTAGTAGGCAAAAGTTGAAGATAATTAGACCACTGGGGTGGAGTTGGAGGGTATGGAAGAGCTAGTGCATCTTCCTCCCATAGGAACTCTGGAGGCACAAAGTGTGAGGGCTCGTTCTTGGAGATTGGACCGAGAAAGGGTCCAGAGAGTTCTCTCAGGAGTCAGCCCATAGCTGGGGGGTGAAGGCGACGGGCGCTCTGGAGTCCCCTATCCAATGTGTTGCTGGCTGCGACTGTCTAACATAGCAGGGGTCAGCATGGGGCTCAGCAGATTGGAGGTTGATGGTTGGGAGCAGGGATCCTGTTAGTATCCTGTTGCCCATGACCCTTTTGGTGGGGCTCTGTGCAGGCAGAGGGACCTGGAAAGCCAAGTCTGCCGGCGAGTGTGTGGCTGGGGGGTCAAGGCGCGGGGGGATGGAGCCCGAGGGCTGGGAAGCGCTGGGAAGCGCCGCAGCTAGGGTCTTATTCTGCTAAACCTCAATTGTGGTGCAGTATGAGAGAGTCGCAGTGTCCGTTCCTGAAGCGTGCAGGCTGGGACTGACAGGCAAGATGGTGGAGGCCACGTGGTGTGGAGGCAGCGGCGATGGTAGGCTGCAGAAGCATTAGTGAATGCCTCCGGGGTTGCCGGGTCTGTTCCCGAGAGTCAGAGAGGATCCGTCACCCTCTCTGTCTGCCGGGGGCTCCGGCTGCGGGAGGAAGATGGCGTCTGAGCTGTGGTGAGGCCAAGTTTCACCACGCTCCTCGTTAGGAAGCTGTCTGAGCGGTTTTTGGCATGGGAGGTACAGGTGTGCTTTGCGGGGGTCTTCCTGGGTGCTTGGCCATGGTTCTTCCCCATCTAGGGCTGGTTTGGAGCTGGTGGGCAGCTGAACGGGCTACTTGGGAGCGAAGCTGAGCTAACGTGTGGCCATTCACTGAGCTCTCCGGACACGCCTCCAGTCTTCTTAACAGGTTATTTACTGTGAAATGTGAATGGTGTATAAAAAATAATTTAAAAAAAAAAAGTAAAAAATTCTGCATCAGTAGTTCGTTGTTGTACTGCCTACATAGAGCTTGATCACTGTTGCTGTTACTGCTGTTAACTCTGCATTACCTGTGCGTTACCGTTTCTCTTGTTCTTGCCACTGTGCCAGTCTGTTACACCTACTGTTGATTACCTACCGCTGTACAAAGTCCATTACCTGCCTGGGACCTGCTACCTGTCTACGACTACCCAGCTGTGACCCATTACCACTACCTGTAACCGGTGTCCATGTCCTGCACTTCGGCTGCACTATCAAAGGTCACTATAGAGATCTCTCCCAAGATCTATTTATACCCAGGACTGTAGCAAGAACAAGGGGGCATTCTCTACGCCAAAATGAAAGAAGGTTTATACATAAACATGGAAAGGGATTCTTTACTGTAAGAGCAGTGAGACTGTGGAACTCTCTGCCAGAGGAACTTGTCATGGTGAACTCACTAACAGAGTTCAAATAGGGTCTGGATGTAATAACATAGTAAGTTATAGTGACTAGGACGCTGGAGAAGAATTGCTGATCCAGGGATTTATTCTGATTGCCAGATTGGAGTCTAGAAAGAATTTTTCCCTAAAATGAAGACAATTGAGTTTTTACATTCCTCTGGATCAACTCTGTAGAACAATAGGCTGAACTGGATGGACGTCTGTCTTTGTTAGGTCTTACAAACTATATAACTATGTAAGAAAGATAGGATCAGAGAGTAAGAAGCAAGCTCCATCCTGTTGATAACGCACAGCAGGGAGTGACGTCATCAGTCAAGCCAGTTCTACAGCAGAGGGAGGTTGTCGATGACATAGGGTGTAAATCACCAAGAGGAAAGAAATGCTTTAACTCTGAAATAAAGCAGAATTGGAACGTATTAATGTATTTGGTAATAATCTTTATTTACCTTTTCCTACATGTTTAAAGCTAATCAATGAGATGGGAATACCTCTGTAATAAAATTTGTAAAACAGTTCTCGGTCTTAAACTCTGTAGTCACCAGTAGCCATATACACTTCTTAACATTAAAACTGCAACACCAAGGAAAAATCTTATGGAAACAATAAAATCTATAGATGTGTTAATGATATGCAAATAATAAAAAGTGGAAACAAAATATTCAAAGAATCTCGATTTATTCAGTATCGAGTATGAGCTTCACATGCAGAAATACATGCACTTACATGACTTGGCATACAAACCAGGAGGTTATTAATGATTGCCTGAGGAATGTTATGCTATACTGAATAAATGTGGGTGCACAAATCATCAAGATTAGCTGCTGGTAGCTTCCGTGCTCGATGGGAGACAAGTCTGGAGGTGCTTATAAGCCAATGTCTCTCAGTTCAAGGATTTTGTTCCTCTCCATTTGTGACAATTAGTAATAACAGGCATTTCAACGATTAGGAAGCATTGCACAATCCTCCCGGATCTGAGTTTTGAGGCCTCATCTGACTAAAAATGTTTGCTTTCAATCTTGGCTTTTATGCCCCACCTGCCACAAGTTGGAGCGAGGTCCCTCTAATGTGATCCTTTGTAGATCTTAAAGGGGTTTTATCATTACAAAGATCATGTCTCAGATTATGGGGACAGTAAAAATAAGCACTTTTGTAATTGGGTTGCATTACCTCTGTCACTTGGTTTAGCAGATATCAGCTTCGTTGTAAATCTGTCTTTTATTTCTGCTGTTGCTGGGTCAGAACACCCCCGGGTCGATTCCTGTGCCCTAGACACGCCCCCTGCACTGTGATGGACTGGCTGTACATTTATTCAGCATTTGGGATATGCCCTAGACCGTAAACGTCATGGCCACACCCCTGCTCTGTGATTGGCTGCTGCACACTCTGTGTTTACTCCCTCTGAGCTTGTTAAAATCGAAGTAACAGAGTCTGCTGGGCTCTATGTACATCTCACTATGGTGATTTGGGAATTACTGTGTTTTAAAGGCTTTTGCCAAGAGTTGATTCACCTCGTCACAGGTTCGTTGAATTTGAAAAAAAGGGTTTCTGTTCCTCAATCGAATGCAAGCCCCGCCTCCTTAGACGTCATCTGTATTGTATAAAAAAGGATTCAAAACTGTAAGGGTGAGCTGTTGATAGTACAGTAATTAGTGATCAGCTTGGGAAAAGACAAGTTTTTGGGGAGTTAAAGTCCCTATTTTTTTTTTTGTTTTTTTTTTTTTTAAAAAAAGTACACATATGTAAATATATGAAAATATATGTGTAGACATCTATAATTTTATATATATATATACACACACACACACACACAGAAAGCTCCACTATATAGTGTCCCATCCTCACAGTCACACCAAGCACTTCCAACTTATGTGATACAATGCATATACTCTCGGGGCTGAGACATGATATAGGGGAGCTATGTATGTGTATATATATCATTATAGAGATTGACATATATTTAGGTCCTCCTAACATATGTGTAGAATTTAGAGGGGGGGGAAACAACCTTGTGAGGGGACTAGAACTCCAAACCCCTTCATTGTAAAACTAAAACTCTACCACTACACCATCAGCCCAAGTCAGTTACAGGTTAAGCAGGTTCTTCTCTGAAAGCTGATTTGCTTCTCCCCCCCCACTGTTTTCACTCATATCACTGACAGCAAGCAGAGATCTTTACTTGAAGCTGACATTTGGCCTTGTAGTTGAGTAAAGGTCTCTGCCTGTTGTCAGTACAATTTGGTTGAATACCACTAGAACAGAAGTTAAAGCTGCTGGCTTTCAGTGTGTAAACTAAGAGATATAATAGATATAATAGGTGCTTGCTGCAGCTTGTGGAGCCTCAAGGCTGCAGACATAAGCAGGCAGGAGGCTACAGAGCTGTTATTATCCAGACAACCCTCTGCATCCCCTGCTTCAAAAAAAAATGATGATGTCACAGTTCTTCATGGGGGAGACACGCCTCAGGGAGGAGAGACACATCTGACGAGGAACCCCCCTGGATTTCAAACTCAATCTGAGAAAATTAGCAGAACAGCACGAGCAGCTCAAACGATAAATCCCCTTTAATGACACCTCCTACTTCCTCAGTTTTGAATAATCTTTCTGGTCTTACAATTTCAATGTTGAAGAGTGTATCATGGATGTGAGTAAGCATCTCAAATTGATACGGTTTAACATCTGCCAAAGAAACTGACAGGTGTGCTTCACTATCTCAAAGATGGTGGGCCATTCAAATATAATAAAGAAGAAATGAAAAGGTTGTACATATGCCAAGCCTCCTTACTATGTATACAGAGTGCAATTAAAACTTGAAACTTCTGGGCCTCAAAGTAAAATATGTAATAGGAGCTCACCTGACCTGTGTCTTTAAAGGGGTTGTCTCACTACACAGATTAGTTTTCAACATATAAGAAACAGTAAATGACGACATTTTCAAAATATATTGTTTTAATTTTTGGCTTTGTTGAGGAGATAAAGTAGATGTTATCAACTCTGAGTGCACACAGGTGTCTCTGGTTACCGACCTGCTCTCTCTGCTCTGCTTTCCCTGATAGCAGGGAGTGACGTCATCACCACAGGTCGACATGGCACACAGAATACCAGCATCCTGAGTGTTTTCTCTCTAACAAAGTAGTGTAATTAGTGAAGAGAACTACAGAGCTTAAAGGGGTTGTCTCACTACAAGGATTGCTTTTTATGTTAAAGATCTTGCAAAAACAAGTCACTTTACAATATGTGTCCATTAACAGTGTCCTACCTATCCCTAGATATCTCCTCTTGTATGGGTTGCATCAGCTCCTCAGGTCGCTATAGCTACAGACCTGTTTGATCTATCCTGATAGGCGGTCAGTGCTGGTTGCTATAGCTACAGACCTGGCTTCTACTGCAGCCTAGTAGAAGCTAGTAAAACACGCCCCTGAATTCAAAATGAAACCAAGAAAACAGAACTGAGGTAAGATGAATCAATGAAGTGAGACAACCCCTTTAAAGTTAACAAAACTATAGATAAGATGTCATGTGTTCAGAGCAATTAGAAGAGCTGTGAATAATATGGAGCTCATATGCTAATCACTGCTATAGAATCACCAGCAGCCTAACCAGGAAGAGACAGGCTGCATGAATGAAAGCTGCAGTGACATGCCTCTCTAATTATAGGATGTTCCATTATTTGGCAGAGATCTTCTGACCTCAGGCATCAAGGACCTGGCACTATTTTCCATTTACAACACTGTACATAAGGGAGCTTTAAAGGGGTTTTGCCACG
>JAODAL010062253.1:0-19855 GCA_025379985.1 Phyllomedusa bahiana | reverse complement strand
TTTTAAACTCCAGGCTAGCAGCTACTGTTGTCTGTGCTGTGACACCTGGAAGAGGCGGAAATGGGACTCGGGCTTGAACAAGTCATAATAGCTCCTATCACGAGACGCTCACACTCTCCTCCATCTACAGATATATTTTAGATACCCTTAGATTATACCTTGCTCCATCACAGCTAGCGAAATGGGAGCAAAAAAATACGGAACTAACTCCGACCCGTATCTTGGAAGCAATGCAACGCACCATAAAATCCTGCCCTCAACGCGATACGCAGAAATGGACATAAAAGTGGCGCATAATGCGTATCTAACACCAGTTAAGGGATTTAAAATGGGGAAATATACCAGTAGCAACTGCTTTAAGTGTGGTTCCTCTGGGGCAGACCTGTACCATTGCCTCTGGAGCTGTCCTGAGATAAAAAAAATTTGGGACAACATTATTGGCTGTATACAGGAGTGTCTTGTGGAAAATTTTAATGGCACTGCTGCATGGGCACTTTTTGGGTGGTTAGAAGTCTCTAACCACACACGAATGGAGACACGTCTACTACATATACTGGCCGCGGCAGCCAGAAAGGCCATATTGCAGGTATGGCTCCAACAGACCAGCCCAACCTTCAAACAGTTTTTAGAAAAATGTTTGTTTCTATTCCGGATGGACTGGGTAGAAGCTGTACAACACAAAGAAAGAAGGGTGAGGCAGTTTTTCCAGCTCTGGGGTACAATGTTAACGTATTTCCCACCTCAGGCCAGGCGTACTTTACGTACATGCTTCAGAATGACATCTTGGTACCTACAACAACAAATGGCAGGGAGGGAGCCAGCAATAGTGAACATTAGGGATGAATATGGGAGAGAGTCGCCAAGGACCGAGCAGCTCGTGACAACTCTGGCGTCCATGATAATAGATGAATAACTATACAACTGGGAAGAAGGATACAGTCTGCCGGGAACATACAGAGACTCACCCAGATTGAGACATATATTACCAGCAGAATGTATACACTGGCGGGCGGACATCAAAGGAAGTTCTTATACTTCGTTGCCCTCCAAGGGGGGGACACACAAAGCGGGGGTCCGGGCAAGAGCAATAGGGGGACAAGGAGAGACTGAGGGGTCCTAGCAGGTGGGTCTCTAGACACTGCAGGGCCCGTCGAAATACATTCCTAAGGAAGTTACAAAATTATACAGACGCTTGTTATATGATTGGTTTAATGTTCAACTCAAATGTTAGGTAAATGGTAAGCAGAAAAATGAGACTGTAACAGGGGCCTACACCTTGTATCTTAATACCTATTTACATGAAGATTTGGATATTATATTGGTAAATCTTTTTTTGTTATCAAACATGATTGTACTGTTGAATATTGATCTTTATATTTTAATCAAATGTCTTGTATGCCCTCTGTATGCAGTTTCTGAATAAAAAAGAATTTGAAAAAAAAAAAAATAATATATTAACTTTTTTCCTATAAGTCATTACAACTGGAGCAGTAAAATGTAGGTTGTACGGCCTTTGCATAGTAAAAACACTTTTATTTTTACCAAATAATTTTTGTGTTGCTGCATTACAAGACCTGGTGGCTGCTCTGCAGATCTGATTCCAGGAGAGATATCTCACTGCAGGTCATGATGCCAAATTAGACCCTTTTGGGGAGTGCAATCAGACAAATAGGGACAACAGTACCTTCTATACAGTAGCACTCACAGACGACTGACTTAATCCATTTTGCCAATTAGCTTTGTAAGATTTTGTTTCTTTGGACGTTGGAAGAGAAGAAACAAGGACTTTTCTTGTCTAAAGGTTTCTAACTTCTGGAAGTCATCTAAAACTACCCTTCTGACAACTAATGGATGGCGTTAATCCTCTTGTACTTTCCATTCCTGTAGGTTGTAAACCTTCACGGGCAGTGTCGAACTAGGTTGCTTAGTGCCCCCAGTGGAATTTAATTCAGGGGCCCACCTGTGGAGTTAATTCTGGGCCTACTTGTAGAGTTTATTCTAGGGAAACACCTTGCAGCTATTGTACATGCCTCTTATGCTCCTCCTCTTGGTTTTTGATAATTCCCTTTCTTCCTCTGCCAATGATGTATATAAAGTTTAAAAGAAACTTCAAGTCTGCCATACTCAGGAGCCCACCAGGGGATTCCCCTGTGGACCAGTGCAAGACTGTGCACTGGCAGGATCCTCTCTCCCTCAGTACCGGTTGTTAGTCAATTAGTGTTGCCATTGTATTTGATTGGATTTATGCTATGTATGTAACCCCCCACAAATGTACATCATCGGGGGATTAATAGCGATTTAAAATGAATAATAATACCTGAAGACTGGAACACAGATCACCTAGTTCAAAGACAAGAATGGAGGTACTTTAGGCACAAAGGAGAGCAGCATTCTCAAAGTAAGGCAAGTCTACAGAGTTTAACTTCAACCAAAAAGGCAGTTTTCCAAGACAGAAATTTGACATTAGGGTCATGTAGAAGTTCATACGGATTCATGTGGAGTTGATATATTTAACAATAGGCTGAGATCCATTGAAGACTCTTCTGAAAAGCTTCCTGTAGAAGTGATAAAATATCTGGCAATAGTGGAGCAGTTACATTGGGTTACAAAGATTTTTTTTTATTTTTTCTATTTTGCTGTAGACCTTTAATGGAGTTTTCTCACTACAAAGATTAGCTTTTAACATGTTGGGAATGTTAAATGAAGACTTTTTCCAAGTACGTTGGTCTTTTGATAGTGCTTTATTTAGAAGATAAGAGAAATTTGACCTGCTTTGAGTGCACACAGATTTCTATAGTTGCCACCTGCTCTCTACATATCAGCTCCCTATTCCCAGCTCTTCTAATTGTACTGACATGACTGAAGTAGATATAGTCTATAGTGCTGAAGGCTACAGAGCTCAAGGTAAACAATCAAAAGTAATTCATGTCCTTGGTTTGTTAGAGATAACACGTTCTGTTCTCCAGTTGGTGTCCATCAGATTAACGTCACTTCCTGCCTTCTGTCCAATAAGGAAGGGAGAGCAGGACGGTAACCATAGAAACCTGTGCCCACTCAGAGCAGGTGAAATCTCTATTATCTTTTGACCAAGATAATATCAAAAGACTAATGTATTTGAAAAATGTCTTCATTTAACGTTCCCTACATGTTAAAAGCTCATTTTTGTAGTCCGACAACTGTTTTAATGCATTTAAACAGTCCCGTACCTTTCTGAGTTACAGTCTGGATTAGTGTGGAAAACCAGGATCTGCTTGATCTAAATAGCGGCGCTGGAACTTGCGCATACACAGTGCTCATTTTCAGATAATTACAGAGGTCCTGCAATGTCACCACATGACATAAGTGATGTGAAACATACCTGAATGCAAGAGATCCTAAAACGCCACCACATGAAGTGGCGATGTATATGACTGTAAGCATACATAGAAGCACACATAGGAGCGCAATGGAGCCACACCATGGAGAAGTGAAAAAAAATGCACAATGACGAGAAGGAACTAACCAGAACTCCCTAACAGTAAGCCTAAAAGAAAATACACATCCAGGCTACCTGAGCCTTTACAACAGCTACAACCAAGGAAGGGAGAAGAGGCCAAACACATACCCACGTATTATCATCCTGCATGACACTTGATGACATGGAGGAGCAGTGAGGCTTTATTTTCACATGGTACATTTAAAATAATCCGTCAGGACAGAGCATCCAGTCATGGAATATAGGTTTCTTCTGTGGGGGTGAATACAAATTTGTGTTCCTTTTGTTGCCTAGGCTTCATCAGATGTTCTGTTTTATTGCTTATTATGTTGTCTTCTAGCCAATATAGTGAGCCCTAGACTTAAAGGGGTTGTGCTACGAAGTGAGTTCCTTACCTCTTATCTGCTCAGGAGAGAATATAAACAAAGCATGCTGAGTCATGAACGGCTGCAGGGGGAGGAAGGAGGGGGATTTGAGAGAGAGGTGAGGAAAGAGGGGAGCGTCTTTCAAGTTTTACTCAAATTAATTACATTACAACCAGTGGATTCTCAATACAGCAGACAGCCTCATACACTGCACTTTCTCCCCAGCCCCTGGCGAGCTCCTTCATGTTCCCTGTCATCAGATAAGAAGTGCAAACACGCAAGCGCGGCCAGATCAGCTCCGGTCAGTGCCCTGGTCGTGTCTAATGTAAACTGTCAGAAAAGTAAGGGGGACTGAACAAGGCTGTAGCTCTCAGAGGCTTCACTTTTTGTGATCACATATATTTAGAAAAGTAATTAAATACCCATTTTGGAGGATCCCATGTCAACATTACATCGTGGCAAAACCCCTTTAACTCTTGCATAAGGACATTCAGGAATATTCTTTTTCACATTTTTCCTGTACATTTTATTTAACTTTTACAAAATATTTGTATAAGTTCCATTTGACTTGAACCTGTGATCCTTCATTCACATCACTAATAAACTGCAATACTTCTGTACTGCAGTGTATATGACTTACACTGAAAGGCAGCCTATTATCTCCTTCTGTAGGCAGCGAA
This sequence comes from Phyllomedusa bahiana, assembly GCA_025379985.1. Lineage (NCBI taxonomy): Eukaryota > Metazoa > Chordata > Amphibia > Anura > Hylidae > Phyllomedusa > Phyllomedusa bahiana. The sequence goes on along the minus strand of JAODAL010062253.1, from coordinate 15,335 downwards.
TAATAGGCTCTGGTTCATGGTAGGCGAAGAAAGGCAAGACGTCCATCCAGTTCAGCCCATTTTGCTGAAGTGTTGATCTAGAGGAAAGCAAAAATCCCCAATGAGACAGGAACTAATTGTCCTCATTTTAGGGAAAAAATGTGTTCCCGACTCCAATCTGGCAATCAGATAAATCCCTGGATCAACGACCCTTCTCCAGAATCCTGGTCACTATAACATGTTAGGGCTTGTTCACACGACGCTTTTGTGATCCGTTTTACGGATGCAAAACGGATCTAACAATTGTCAGTGTGATTAACATTGAGTTCAATGGCAAAAGCGCATCGCTGTTCTCACGGGAGACCGGCAATGCGCTTTTGAGGGCTCTCCTGCGCTTTTCGGATGCGCTTTAAGAATTGACATGTCAATTCTTTTTGCGTTCTACGCAAGTGAAAGCCCATAGGAGATAATGGAGTGCGCTTTTGGCACCTGTCCAAAAGCGCTCCACACTCCGGGTACGTATTGCCGGCTGAAAGCGCATCCGAAAAGCACAGTGCACAGCTGATGGGGGCTGGATCGTGGGATGGAGGTGCTGCCTGCTTCTGCCGCCGCCGGCACAGCCGTGCGTGCGTGTCCTTCTGCCTCCCGGCACAGCCGTGCGTGCGTGTCCTTCTGCCTCCCGGCACAGCCGAGTGGAGCGGGTCCTCCTGCCGCCGCTGGGCTGCTCGGCAGAGCCTGATCCTGCCGGGCGCAGGAGGTGATGAATGGGACGTGCGCAGGAGGTGATGAATGGGAGAGAATGAATGAGAGAGAGAATGAATGAGAGGAGAGAGAGAGAGAGAGTGTCAGTCCCCTCCCCGAAAACGTATCCGGAAAGCGGATCCGTAAAACGCAACTCAAAAGCATACAATACGGATCCAAATAAAGTATCAACTGATGCGTTTTTCGGATCCGCTTTCTGGATGCGCTTTTCACTCTTTAAAAGCGGATCCATAAAAAGGATCAAACCCGTCGTGTGAACAAGTCCTTATATTATTGCACTCCAGAAATACATCCAGACCCTTTTCCAGAATCCTCGTCACTATTGCTTATTATATTATTACATCCAGAAATGTATCCAAACCCTTTTTGAACTCTGTTATTGAATTCACCATGACAAGTTCCTCTGGCAGAGAGTTCCACAGTCTCACTGCTCTAACAGTAAAGAATCCTTTTCTAAGTTTATGTAGAAACTTTCATTCCTCAAGACGTAGAGGATGTCCCCTTGTTCCAGATATAGGCCTGGGTATAAATAAATCTTGAGATCTCTATATTGTCTTTTAATATATTTAAACATATTTATTATGTCACGCCCCCCCCCCCCTTTCCCGGAAGCAGTGTTTTTTCTCTGAACTAAATAAATAACTAAATAAATAACCCTAATCTTGCTAATCTTTCTGGGTATTGTAGTTCAACCAGTCCTTTTATTACTGCCTTTGAACCTGTTCAAGCTCTACATGTGTAATCTGACCAGTGACTTTTTAGGACTGTGACTGCTGCTACGACAAACCATCAACAGCACATGGCAGCCGATGATCAGAGCATCATAGAGCTGGCTTATAAAGGGCGCCACCTCCTACACAGACCATGGGGGTTAAACGGTGCTGCAGAACGTCAGCTGTATGTTATAGCTGACACCAGCTGAGGACGACACAACTATGTGATGTATTAGTATGGAGTGGTGTGGGAAGGGGCTAGATAAACAACACTGTTATATGACTAAGATTAAGAGGAACCTAAGTTGTGTTATCTCTTGCTTGCAGCGGCACTGTGAGCAGTCTTCATGTAAGAATTGACACACTGGAAAAGTCGAATGCAAAACTTATTGAAGAGGTAATGTAATTAAACTAGGTAATGGGAAATGTATATAGACCTTATTTGACGTATGTTGCATTGTAAGTGTTGCTTCTATGGGGGAATAACTTTGTATATGGCACAGTATAGAACACATATAGTGCTTATGGCATCATAGCAATTCTTTGCACCTATGTATAGAGCTAGATGCATGAGATCAATGGTAAGTCTTAGCTTTTTTTTATCACTTGTAAAACCACAGATATTTTTTTGTCTTAGTGTAAAGAACTAATGTTTTGTTACCATAATAGATGTTTTAAAACTTTTTGAATGACCTGAGGGATGTCTCCACTTCCGTTGTACACTCCTCCTATCTGCCCTGAGGTCCTGGCAATTAGTGTGAATCAAAGCGGTTGCCCTGAATTCATGGTGGCTGTGGCCCAAAGAGAGGCAAGCCTAGAGATTGGATCCCACTTGATAAGGCTACCTTGACTTGGTCGGTGGGCATAGACAATTTGATCAAAATGTGCACTAAATACATATATTTTATATATGTAGAAAGACATAGTAAAAATGTGGTTTAACTGTTCAATAAATTCAGCGTTTGCCTGGGTTTTAGTGCCTGCTGGGTACTGCTGTGCTTTTGTAGAATTTGCTTTCTGCTTTCCAGCCACAACACACACTAGGGTCTCTTATAGGCAATGACCAAACACCAAAAACTTTTTCTTACTTTAATAGCGTATATAAAGATATAAATTAAAATCCATAGAAAGAAGGTGCAATACTTATCAAATCGTCCATAGTAGGTACTTTATAGAAGATTGTTGTAGGAATAGCTGGAGGCCGCGAGCCGCCCGCACACCGTGCGAGGTTTCGAAGTTTGAACTTCTTTTTCTTTCTATGGATTTTAATTTATATCTTTATATACGCTATTAAAGTAAGAAAAAGTTTTTGGTGTTTGGTCATTGCCTATAAGTGTACGTATATGTGAGAGGTGGAAAGCTCACACAGACCAACGCGGTGCATATACGAAGAGGTTACTAAGTAAAGGATATGTTTGTGATAATGCACTAGGGTCTTTGTCAGTTGTGTCTGCATATGCTAGCTAATTTTTTTACCATTATTACATAGTGTAATTCTGGCTGCATTCAACCACGACTAGAGGAAGCCAATGGCATATGAATTTACAAATGTATTATTGTATTCGATAGCAGCAGTATATAGCTGGAATTATACATGTGGCTTTTATTGCAGTTTGTGAGCCAAACCCAGGATTTAAAAGAAGTTGGAAATATAAAGAAAGGTCTTATAACTCTTTCAGCTAGGTCTATTTATTGCTTGTACTAATGTTGGTTGTAGGGTCAAAAGTCCAATAAAAAGGCAACATCAAAATTCTCAGCTACAGAAGGATTTAAGGCAGAGTTAAATCACAATACAGGATTGTCAGTGTTACGCTATGTCTCCACTTCATCAATTTTCAGTCGTTTAATCAGCATTTTTCGTTTTCTAAAACCGCTGAAAAAATGACTGAAACCAGGTCCTATAGACTTTAATAGTAAAAAAATCCTGTAGTCTCCACAGAAGGTTTTTGTTTCCGCTTGTTTTTGCTGCTGGTCATTTTTTGTAACGGTGTGTGTTGCAAAAAACGACAGAGCAGGGCAGAAAATTTACTACTGAAGTCTATGTAAACCGGCAGATGGTTTTTCAGGGGTATTAAAGAGAACCTGTCACATAGATTATGCCCCCCTTACTGAGGACAGAACAAGCTAGTGTCAGACCTGCTGTTTTCAGCACTGTGTCCCTTATTCTTTAAGATGCTGGAGTTTTAGAGCATTTACCCCTCAAATCTGCAGTTTTCAGCCAGAAAAGAGTCAGTTTTTTTCAAACCCCGCCCTCCTGAGGCTAGCCCCACCCACCTCAACTTATAAAGCTATTACTTTGAATAGGTATAAACATGTGAATAACTGTCAGTGGGTGGGGCTAGTCTTTGGTGGGCGGGGTTAACACCTGCTCATGAATAAGATTTGAGCATTAAATGCTCTAAAACTCCAGCATCTTACAGAATAAGGGACACAGCACTGGAAACAGCAGGTCTGACACTGGCTTGTGCTGTCCTCAGCCAGGGGGGCATAATCTATATGATAGGTTCCCTTTAAGCTGCTGTACAAAAAAAAGGTTGAGTTGTAATACAGGAACAGCTGAGTTAAGTTGCAATAGAACTGTGAGGCAGGGTTCACATGTTGCATTTTTTAACTTCATTGAAAGCACAAGCCACAAAAACATGTATGCATTTTTTACTTAACCACATTGTTTCAAATTAAGGATAATTACAAAATCACCTGCATTAATAGAAATGAATGCATTGTTTGATTGTTTTCTATGCAATTTTCAAACACTTTTTTGATGCCGTTCAGAAACGTAACAAAAACTCACGCAGTAACGCAACATGGGAACCCAGGCTAAATCTGGAATTACTTGGGCGAAAGAGGGTAGAACTTCCAGCACCAGAAGATGGTGGCCTCTTGGATTATAATCATTTTTATTACAGTTGGAACATTTTATCACTGTTCCTGGTGCTAGAGGATCTACCATTGTTGTTCATCCCGTGGACCTCCAATCAACACTACAATTGTTGCTCAAGACATTGGGGCAAATTTATCAATACCTTCTGAAACAAAGCATTGATAAATCTGGCATATGTTTAGACTGCCTAGTCAAAGTTAACATCTCATATTAGTTGGATTGCTTTAGGCCACTAAATGTGGCAAAAGTTTAGCGCATCTTTTGCAGTACAGCAGCATCTGCCACGAGCCACGCCTCGTTTCAATGTAGCCACACCCTTTTGTCCAGATTGTGCCCCTTTTGTAGGACCAGGTACAGAAATGTTGAGAATCTGTCAAAAACACATAATAAATGTGGAGTAAAGCTTGTACATTAGTATTTTTTTACGCAAATTGCTTAAGTATTCTGGCCCAGTTACTTTTTTAAATGCGCCCCATGGAACCTGTCAAATGATCTAAAAAAAATTGGGAATCTAGCAAGAGGACAAAGAGTGACTTTTAATGACTATATTAACTATTTTGCCATAGGCAAACTTAAACTATATCACCTCTCAATCTATAAAACACTAAAACGTAACTTTTATTATGTATACCACTTAACCTCAATGCACACTATTTAAAAACCTGATTTGTAACCTCTCAATATATCCCTTTCTAATTGTGAAGAAATAACTCCTTTTCTATTGTCCAGTCTGGTGAAGCGCCACCCACTAGCAAGGGAAACCCTTATACATACAGTAATTTATTGACTCCAAAAAGTCTGACTTGGACAATCATCTCTAAAACATATAAGGTTTCTGTGAAACCCTCTGCAGCGGATAACACAGTGATGAGAGCCAGAAAATCACAAATTAAAATGTCATGCCTGACCTCCCCAACATGTTTCACCAGCTAAACTGGCTTCATCAGGGGACAGAGGTCCAGACTGGACAATAGAAAAGGAGTTATTCCTTCACAATTAGAAAGGGATATATTGAGAGGTTAGAAATCAGGTTTTTAAATAGTGTGCATTGAGGTTTAGTGGTATACATAATAAAAGTTACGTTTTAGTGTTTTATAGATTGAGAGGTGATAGAGTTTAAGTTTGCCTATGTCAAAATAGTTAATATAGCCATTGAACCTAGACTCAGATGCAAGACACATAGTTAGGTTCAGGGGTACTCATGTAAGATGGATTACTGATAAGCCAAAAGCCAGAATTTTTTCAGGCACAGGAAATATAATGTTGTTGGTTAATACAGGGCAGAAATGATTGACTGGCCACCTTGCAAGTGCAAACCATTAACTATTTACTAAGTACAGAAGACTAAAGATTGATCGAAAACAAACAAGACTCTATAGTAAAGTGACAAGGTTGTATACTATGACAGGGGAGTCCGAAATGTAATTTCTGCCACTGTACCTGAAACTACATCAAATGTTGGTTTCCAGACTAGATATGTAGAGGGCTGATCCTATGTGGCTGTGGACAATTATCAGGACTATTTCATGGCAAGCAGTCCTTTTCCAGGCCTCTGTCCACAGTCCATGATCCCTATAGCAGTTGTATGCCTTGCCTCAATAGTAGGTATACCAGTAAATAACGAAAATGTTCCACCAAGCCCATACCAGTCCTATGACTGATGAACCACATTTCAGTTATAGCTGTAGACACAGAGATCAGAATAGACAAATTTTTGGATGTAGTGATTACATTTTCCGTGGGTATCTTTGAAGTACTGTATTTTACGGACTATAAGACGCACTTTTTTCTCCCAAAATTTGGGAGGAAAATGGTGGTATGTCTTAAAGTCCGAAAAATACGATAGGTGCGTCTTATGGTCCGGTGAGTCTTAAAATCCGAAAAATACGGTAGTCTACACATTTAAAGGGGTGTTCCCACAAAGCAAAGTGTTCTGCACAGGTGGGCTCTCAGCCGATCGTGCATGAGATGAGGAGGGTGGTACTTACGGCTCCCCACTCATCTTTAGGAGAGTTCTTGAATATAGCTAAACACACACACTCGGCTATTTTCGGAATTCCCATAGAAGTGATTGAGGAAGATGGACACAAGCGTCGCCCTTCTCATGCTCATTCTGAGAGCCGACCTATGCAGTCACTTTGCTTCGTGGAAACACCCCTTTAATCAATTGTATTCCAGATAAAACATACCCTGGCCATGAATGGACTCCAAATGGCCACCACAGGGGCTGCAATGAAAAGGTGGAGAAGGGAATAAAATTTGGTTTTTTTTCATAGCGAAAATCATATAAATTTTGAATACCCCCTCTCTGTGGTCAGGTAGTTTTTAACTGTTTTATTTTCTGTCTTTTAGTTGGCTATAGCTCAGAAAAAACTTTAAATCAAACTTCGGGAAAGGGAAAAACCATCTTTTGGGAAAATAAAAAACGCCGGGTTTTATGAGACCCAAAAACCATCTTGAGGAAAAAGGGGTTTTTGCTAAAATTACCTGAAAAGCAATGGTGGAAGTTTGCAATGTTTGTGCCTAAAGACCACTATATATTTGCAGTAATGACCCTGTACAAATGATTGGGCACATAACTGAAATTAAATTGCTTTGTTTGTAGGGGCCCAAAAGCGGAAAATGGAAGCTGAGCAGATGTGCAGAAACCCCCCCCCTTGCAAGACACGGAATGGGACTTCTTTCCCTGACATATGAACCCCATCATAAATAAATCACAGCTGGCACGGGTTTATACTAAACCCAATGTAGGGAAAAAATGTTAAGGGTCAGTTGAGGTTCATTAAAAAAATTTCTTTTTGTGAATGTAAAAAATTAACCTTTACCCGGAAATTGGGGCGGGACCCTTTTTTTTCTGGGGTGGATTTGCATTTTAATATGTTGTGGATCCGGATTAACCCTACTCAATGTGGCTTATCCACATGTGGCTATCTGACACATTTTCTGTGTTCACAAGGAACTCGTCAATTCTTTTTTTTTTCTTTACTTCAAAAAACCTAAATTTTAAATTTTTGGGTTTCAAAAGTTTGCACTGTGGGGGACATCCCCAAGAAAAAACCCGTTAGGTGGTTTTTGCTCACTACGGGAAAACCCAGGATATAAAGGGGGAGGGGAAGTTGAGATTCTTTGATGTGTAAGTTTATTTCATGAAAGCGGGGTTTTGAGAAAAAAAGGAAAGAAAAAAATCCTGATTTTTGAGGTGGTCCTTTTTTCCCATCCCCCTTACAGTGTTTGGGAACAGCTTTCCTTAAAATCAGTGTCTGACAGAAAAATGTCAATCCTGTATGGGGGCCCGGGGGGCCCGGCAGGACTAGCACTTTCTCTTTTAGGAATCCTGTCAGGATTTACTCTGTTTTTTTTACTAAAAAATTCAGCATTCAAATGATATAAATTCAGCCCCAAATCATACGAAACAAAGATTTTTCCCCCTAAAGTCTGTTCTCTTTTTAGGGCAGCTTTTAAAAAACCAATCGACGGTTAAATTTTTATAGACGTTTGGGAGCCCAGTATGTTTAAGGTTTTTCACCCATTTCCGGGGTTAAAATGTCCCTAAGTGATTTCGGCAAAAATGTCTAATGTAAAATGTGTTAGGTGCATTGTTCGTAAGATCAACACTTTCCAATGCGCCCCAACATGTGGGGGGGTTTTTTTTTTGGGGGGGGCGTTCTGGGGGCGTTATGGAGGGTTTTTCCCCCACACTCGTAACCTTAGACCCCATATTGAAAGTGGTTGGCAAACTAGGCCCCATTTTCTGCTCCCACAGGGCCCGACCCATCCCAAATGTGGTTTTGCCTGAAACCCTGAGGGGGTCGAAGTGAAACTGGATTTGTGTTAGGGAAAAAAAATCCAATATTTCTCAAAAAAACACCAGAAACAATAATAAAAAGTGATTTTTTTATAATTATCCAAAAATATATAAAAAATTTTAAATTTTTTAAATGTTTTAAAAAAAGTTATCAAGTAAAATTTTAAAATAAAAAAATTTTAATTTTCCCAAAACTTTTAAAAAATCTTCCCTTTAAAAAGTATTTAAAAAGTAATTTTGAATTAAAACATTTTCATTAAATAAAACCCAAATGATGTTGTTGTTCGATTTTTTAATTTGGAAAAACATTAAATTTGAAAAATTTTTTTTTTTTCTCTCCCCTTTATTTACATTCAGCAAGGCCGCAAGACGGTTTGCTGGGAAATGTGGTTCACCAAGCGGATCAGTACAAAAGTTTCTATTCATGCTTTCTATTTTAATGCTTTTTTTCCTATTTCCAAACCTATCTACAGCCCTTTTTACATGTTAGGCGCCCTTATTATGTGCCAAGTTCCATATTTCGTCTAAAAAAACAGGGAGGCGGGGTGTTAAATTTTTGGTCCCATTTATAATCACACAAAAACCACTTTTAAAACATCAGGTGCATTTTGCACTGAAAACGAGCCCCGACCCTTTCTTTGAAACGCCTTTTTTCATATTTTGTCGCCCTTTTGTGGTAATTTTGCAGCATTTTTGGCAGCATTGCACAAGTTGTCATGCCACGTTTCATACTTTTGTTTTTTTAAAAGATTCCCATCATCCTTAAAATTATTTATCACTGTTAAGGAATCCGCACTGATTTTTGAAACCCCGTAAGGGTGCAGTGCGAATTGAATTTTCAGTAAAACCCCTTGGAGAAAGATATTCACGACAAGCAAGATACTCTGAATTTGGGCTCAAAGAACAGCTAAAAAAAGTGGAAAGCAATTAATTTGAGATTATCAAAAAAAAGCAGGTATGTAATCTATAGAAAATTCTTGATGTTGGCAAGCTGCCCCTTTTCTTTAAAAAGTTTTTTAAGTGAAGGTAAATTTTAATTTTCCTAAAAGATTGAAAAACTGTTTTTTAAAAAATTTTGCTCTCCGGGCTGTTCTCTTGCTTTTTTCAAATGCGCCCGTATAGGCCCCTTATAGGGGAATTTTTTTATTAGTGGTTGTGCCCGAAATGGGGTGAAAATGTGGCCCTTTTTGTTACTTTTTTAAAAAAGGGGCCGTAAAAGTAAAACAAATTTTATCTTTAAAAAATTTCGTTTAAAAAAAGTAGCAATCAACCCCCAAACATCTCTAGTATAAAATGAAAGGGGGTTTATTTTAAGGTTGTGATGTGGTATGAAAAACCATTCAGTCCATAATTCAGGGGTTTTTCCTCTTCGTAGCTCCAGCGGGAACTTGGGCAGCGAGCCCGGGAAACCCGGGCAGGAATCTGTGCACGTGGGCACGAAAGCGCTTTGGGGGGAGGTCCCCCCCTTCTCAAGCATACGCCCTCCACCCAAGACATGATTTTTAAAAGGGCCCGGTATGACCCCAAAATTTCTGTCCACTTTTAAACAAAAAACCTTTTAAAAAACCCCACCAAAACTTTTAAAAATCATTACAAAAAACTTTGGGGCCAAAAATGCCTCTTTGATGCCTTTCGGACCCATTGCATCAAAGGCGTGTATCCAAAAATTTTCCCCCCTTTGGAGAAAATTTTTTTTTTTAAAAATGCCTTTTTTCCCTGACTTTTAATTGTTTAATAACCCAAAAAAACCCGATACATTGTTTTTTCTCTCTTCAAAGTGGCGTCTAATAAGTTTCACCTTAAAATTTTTTTTCCCTCTTTTAAACCTGTAGGCATCCCCTTTTTTTGGACAAAAATTTGTCTAAATCACAGACTTATGTTCAGTTAATCTTTTTTTTAGACCCTGCTTGTCGTCCGACATAAACTTTGCCACGGGGCTTTTTAAGCATATTTTGCCCCCCCCCTGGCTGTCAAAATTAGGGAAAACCCCCTTTATCGAAAGGGGAAAGCCTTTTTTGGATGGTAAAATTTTTTCCCCTTTTGGATAATGGTGCACAATTTGGAAATTTACGACAAGGGTATGTCCCTTTTTTAAACAGCCATTGGGGAAATTTGTGAAACCCTATTGAAAATTTGTTTTGCATATATCCGGGATACTAAAGCTGCCCCAATGGGTCTTCCCTTTTGGGATATACCCAAAAGGGGGGATAATCTCTAAACAGTGACCAAAAATTTTGGATCAGACTGCAAGAGTCCCCAATTTTCTTTTTGATCCCCTCTTGACAATTTCACCCGTGTTATCAAATATAGAAAACGAAAAAAACCGTCTTTTTTCTTTTTTTTTTTTGGTTTTAGTAGGTTTAAAACGAGGAATGGTTTAAAACCCCTCATTCCCAAATACCCTCAATTTCCTCTCTTTTTTTCCCTTTTTGAAAAATCTTTCTTTATTTTCACCCATTTTTGGTAAATAGTCTTCTTCTTTAAAAACAGATACGTTTGGGTCGTTTATTTTGGGTTTTGGCAATTTTTTTAAAAAACCTTTTGGGGAATGCTGACTATCAGGGATGAAGCAAATTGTTGCAATCTATATCCTTTCTATACATTAAAGAAGTTGTTGACCTTAAAAGAAAACCCTTTACAGGAAAACCCGTTTTGAAAGGTCTTATATCTACTACGAAGAAAAATTATTTACTAAAATAAATCCGGATACCTTTTGTTAAACAAGGTTCCCAAAAATTAAAAAAAATAAAAACTGTAAAACCCCCCCACCGGGGAGGCCATTTGTATCCGGGAAAACCATTTTCCCTTTTTTTAGCCATTAGCTGCTTTTTTTAGAAGTCTTTTTTTAAGGGAAATGGTTTTTAAAAAGGGAACCGCAATATTTTTTTAAGACATGGACATTTCTTAGAAAAATTGGGAAATTTGGGTTGTTCTAATTCACTGGTTTGCACGTTTGACAAATTTAAAACTCATTCAAAATATTCCATGTGAGGGGATTGAAGCGGTTTTGGGAATTACTTATTTCAGAATTCTCGCTGTCCAATTTGTCCCCCTTTTTGCGTTTTTTTTTTTGGGAACTTCTTTATATTTTCCCCACTAAAAAATTATTTTTTGTTTTGGGGATTTCATTTTACCTCCGGTACAAAGGGGGGTCGATGGGGGCCCTTGAAGCGCCCTAGTTTCGCTAAAATTTTTTTGCGTTATTTCGAAAATAAAAAATGTTTTCCCCGCTTGTTTGTTTTAAAATGCATTTTCGGGTTTAGGTATGGGGATGATATCTTCCCCCTCTGGTCAGGGCCGAGCCCGGGGTTTGGGTGACTTCGCCACATACCCCCAACAGATACATCCCCTTTTTTCAAATTTTCAAAGACAAAAAATAAGATGAAGATCAAAATTTCTTAGATGTTCCCACTTAAAAAAAAAGAAGGAACTTTGATTACAACAAAAAGTATAAAAAGGAAAAGATTGCAACAATTTGTTTCATCATGATAGTAATTGCCCCCCAGGTTTTTTAAAAGGGAAATTTCCAAAAAACCCCAAAATTTAAGTCAAGACGTATCTGTTTTTAAGGGGAAAGGGCTTTTTTTTTAAAAATTTTGGGGGAACTAACAGAAAAAAAATTTTTCAATAGAGGGTATTAAAGAGGGAAGTTGAGGGGTATTGGCAATGAGGTTAAACCATTCCCTGTATTGACCTACTTTTAAAACCAAAAAAAAAAATAAAAAACGGTTTTTTTTCGTTTTTTTCTTTTATGATAGACACCGCTTTTGGGCTTGTCAAAAGGGTAGTCAAAAAGAAAAATTTGGGGACTCTTGCAGTCTGATCCAAAGTTTTTGGGTCACTGTTTTGGATTATCCGCATTTGGGTATATCGCAAAGGTAAACGATTGGACGCGTTTAGGATCCACGGGTATAAGCAAAAAACACTTTCGGGAAACCCAAACTACCCTAAAGGCTGTCCCAAAAAAGGTACTACCCTTGTCCCAAAATTTTCCCATTTTGCCCCATTTTTCAAAAGGGGAAAAAAAATTTTCCAAACCAATTTAAAGGGCCCTTTTCCCCTTTCGGGTAAAGGGTTTTCTTTTTTGTGAAAGCCAGGGCTCCATAAATAAGGGTTTAAAAGCCCATGTGGCAAAGTTTATGTCGGACCGACAAGCAGGGCCAAAAAAAATTTATTTAATTTAACTTTTAAATTTTGGATCAGACAATTTATGTCCAAAAAAAAGGGGTAGCCTACAGGGGTTTATGAGGGGAAAAAAATGTTATGGTGAAACTTCATTAGCTCGCCATTTTTTAAAAGAAAAACACATTGTAACGGATTTTTCATTTGGGGTGTATTAAACAGATTAAATGGGAGGAAAATTGGCAGGGAAAAAAAAAAAATTACTCCAAAGGGAGGCCTTTGGGAAAAACGCCTCGATGCAATTGGGGGTCCGAAAGGCATCAATGAGGCATTTTGGGCTCAAAATTTTTTTGGGAATGATTTTAAATGTTTTGGTGTTTATTTATGTGTTTTTTGTTTTAACTGTAGGACAATATGTCCTCAAAGACCGGGGGGTTATTTTAATAAAGTCTTTTGGGTGGAGGACGTATTTCTTGGAAAGGGGGGGAGGGCCCCCCCGAAACCCTCGTACGTGAAAGTTTACAAAATTTCCCCCCTCCCCGGGCCCCCCTGGGGTCCGCTGCTAAGTTCCCCGCGGAGCTCGAAGGGAATAGCCAAGAATTTTGGTTGGGAAGGGGGTTTTATACCACTTCCCCAACCTTAATAAACCCTCTTTTTATTATATTTTTAGAGATTTTTTGGGCTTGAAATTTCTACTTTTTTATATCGGGAAAATTAAAAATATTTAGTTTTACCTTTTTTTCGGCCCCCCCTTTTTTAAAAGTGAAGGATTTGGGGTTAAGTGCTTGGGTTTTGGGGCCCAAATGGGGGGCCGCATTTGGGCGGAGGTACGCAAAATTTTTTGGCAGCTTGCATATAGAAAATTTCCATTTTTTTTTCAGACACATTTTTTTTTTGTTTTAGAAACTTTTTTTCTAAATTTACAAGGGGGTTTTATTTTAGTTTAAAATTGGGGCACAGTTTAGGGGGAGGGAGTCTTTCTTAAACAAATGCCCTAAATTTTCTAAAAACTTTGGTGTACAATATTTTAAAAAGTAAGCCGGGAAAGGTTAGTTAAATTACGAGTAAAATTTATGCCAGACTTTCGTTTTGGTTTTTTACCGTTAAAAAAGCGATGCGGCTTTGCCGAGCAGTTCTGTAGTTTTTGGGGTAGGTTTTTTTTCCAGCGGATTCTGGAAATTTAGGGGTAAAAAAAATGTGTCCCATTCTTATTTGGGGTTTTGGGGTGGGTTTTCATCCAAAATGCATGCAAGTTTTTTTTTGCATTTTACACAAAGGTTTTTAGCCCCTCCCCTTGAACTAACGTAAGGAATGTTCCCCAAAGGCGAATTGTGGTGCGTACAGTATGCGCCGAATACGGTGTATTTTGGAAATCGCGCTGACGGCACGTATTCCCAAAGCCAGGAGGGGGGGGGGAGCCCGCGGCCCATTCACATGCATTGTTCGCGGCGGTAGTCAATTTTCCTCCCCTTTATAAAATACAAACTAATGGATTTTCCCTAAATGGGGTGATTTCGCCACGTAAAGCTAATCGCTGCAAATGTTGCGCCCAAAATTAAACGGTATAAATACCCAAAAACAGGGGTGTCAAACTGCGGCCCTCCAGTGTTGGGAAACTACAAATGCCATCATCTTTATATAATCTATAACAGGGGCATGATGGAGTTGTAGTTTCCCAAATGGGGGCCGCGTTTGACACCCCTGCCCTAAATATTCCATGTGGAACATGATGCAAGAAGAAACATGTTCTAAGTTTTTTGTAGTCCCTGTAACGAAAGTTGATGCAGAAAATGGGACCAAAAAGCCCGTAGAATAAAAAGTTATGCCTTTATTGATAAACTTGCACTGGCCATTTCTATTTGAAAAATTGCCATTTTTTGGATTAGCTATGTTGTTACAAGTTTATCAATAAAGGCATAACTTTTTATTCTACGGGCTTTTTGGTCCCATTTTCTGCATCAACTTTCGTTACAAGGACTGTCTACTTACACCTTCTCCAGGTGGGATGCAGGCGTTGACCGCCCGGATATCGGCATTGTTTGGGTGAGCTGGCATGTACTTTTATATTTTTGCTGTTCTAAGTTTTTGTACCCTTAAAAACCGACCGACAAAATATACATTATATAAATTACAACACGTATTTTATAATAAGGTCAATGGGGATGACTTGCATTCAGTTTTAGACAAGTATTTGAAGTCGGCATCCAAAGATGCACCAAATTTATCAAACATCATGAGCCACTGTGGTAAGTTTTAGACAGGAATAGTAAATGTGCATTTTAAAGTATGTTCTATATTTTGGATTTTTCGCAGTAGCGCCATGGCTCTATAAGTCCGAAAACCGGACGGAAGAATGTGCATGTTCAATCTTTTTCGGGCGGCCCGCTGCACAGGTTTTCCATAGAGTCCCGTGGGGGCTCATTTGCGGGGACATGTCCTTACATTGCCTTTATGAATCTCCAAAAAATGTCTTGCAAGTGGCGTATCACTCCTCATATTAGTAGTGCTCAGAGGCTTGGAGATTCTTCTACGAAATACTTGAATGGTTTTACCCACATAGATCCTAGGACAATTACACATTGCTCCATAAATTACTCCTCTAATTTTACAGTTGATAAATTGTCCAATTTTTTACCGTTCATTTTATTTATAAAACTTTTAGTTTTTAATATATATGAACAAAATGTACAGTTACCACACAGGTATGAACCCACTAGCGAAGATTTTAACCCCACATTAAGTGAATCTGTAGAAGTTCATCCTTAAGATTTTTTTCCCTCTCCTGTATGTTATGCTAGGATACTTGGAAATAACCTCAGAAAGTTCTGGATCCACTTTTAGTATGTGCCAATGTCTCAGCAGAATGGCACTAACCTTATTGGCTCGATTGTCAAATGTCCCAATGCATCTTATGAAGTTACTGTAACGGCTGAGTAGTGGATCCACTGGACCACCGCAAGCGATGATAGCTAAGCCACGCCAGGGAACGGAATCTAAGTAGCCCCCGGTTTTCACCAGAGCCCGCCGCAATGCGGAGGACTTGCTGCGGGGGGGCTACCAGGGTCCCCCCACG
>JAODAL010062252.1:0-19856 GCA_025379985.1 Phyllomedusa bahiana | reverse complement strand
CAACCCCTTAAAACAAAAATGGTACCCCCTTGCTGGCGGTTTCCCCCCAAGAGGGACTGAAAACGGCTTTATAACCCAATGAAACCCAGCCGCTTCCCCTTTTATGTCCCTTAAAGAGCATGTTGATCACCCCGCTAAAAAGTGGACGGGGAGCATTTTCATGCCGAACGGAAATGACGGTGGACTCATACAGCCCGAATGGCCCTGGAAAAAGGCCCGGGAGCGTCCCGTGCCTCACGGGTCGGGGGAATTCCCAATATCCCCGGCTCAGATTATAAATGGTCAGGTGCTTGGCCCGGGGCCAAAACTGATCGAGAGGTCATCGAGGGCGTGGCTTGGGGGTGTGCACGGGGGACTGTGTTAGCGTTGACCCCCCGGGTGCCCCACGCAGAAACCCGGGGGGGTCTGACCCTTTTCTTGGGGACAAGGTTTAAGGGGGGGGCCCAATCACTTTTTGGGCCCGGGCCCCAGTTCAGCATTTTCGAAAAATCTCCTTACGCATGTGCTGCTTTTCTTCGGGGGAGATCCGAATGCTGAAGCTGGATTGGGGGTATCCAGGGGGGTCCCCCTGATGGACGGCTGACCCCCGTCCTTCGGGAGTTGGTAAACAATGCCGGGAAAGGGGTGGAAAAGGGGTTGCCCAGAGCTAAAAAACCTTTGCCCTTCGGGAAAGCTGTCGAAAATTCCCCTTTACCTTTTTGGGTTTCCCCCCCCGCCCTAAACCGGGGGGGGGAGCATTCCTGGAGGGTTTTCTGTCTCCCCTTTCCCTCGGGCAGGTTTGAAACCGGGGAAAGGGCCCAGACCTCTTGTCATAATGCCCCTTCACCCATGTTTATATGGAAGGTTTTTTCCTTTTTTCCCCGGTCGTTTTTTCCAGGGGGGGCCCCAAAAAACTGACTGCTTTGGGTTTTTGCGGGTTTGCAAAAACTTAGGGGGCCTTCCCCCAAGGCTGCCTGAAGCTTGTCTTGTGGTCCCGGGGAAAAGTACAGACACTTTTGACCCACCGTTAGGCCCTTTCCCCACAAGTGTTCTGGTAATCCCATCCCTTC
Organism: Phyllomedusa bahiana; assembly: GCA_025379985.1. Lineage (NCBI taxonomy): Eukaryota > Metazoa > Chordata > Amphibia > Anura > Hylidae > Phyllomedusa > Phyllomedusa bahiana. The sequence goes on along the minus strand of JAODAL010062252.1, from coordinate 18,807 downwards.
TGGTGGGTTTCGGGGCCCTTTGCAATTTTCATGAAACTAGCTGCGTCAAGGCCCCCATTTTTTTAAAGGGAAAAGTGCAAAACTACTCGATGACTAACACCTCCGGGGTTGCAAAGTTTTTCCTTCCCAGGCCCCCTTTCACCAAGGGGGCCGGGGGGCCCCCGAACACGTCCCCTTTTACAGGAGCAAAAAGGGGGGGAAAACCCCCGTTGGGCCCTGGGAAACCTTAGGAAAAGCGAATGTGGGGTGGGGGGGTCCCTTCCCCCGTAGCCCCCGTGGGGGGCAAACCAACATTTAAAAGCATCGCTTCGGGGTGCCATTAAACCATTCACACGGGGCCTTTTGGGTCTGGGGTGGTACGGGGCTGGCCACCGGAGGGTTGCCCCCTATATCTGCTTAAAATGGGACCCATTAACTGTGACATGAACTGGGCCCCCGGGGTTCAGTGAGCTTTTTCCGGGGGGAAAGCCCATGGAGAAAAAATCTCCAGAAAAGGCGGTGGCCACCTTTTCGGCCCCAAAAAATTTGGACGACGGACTACTTCTTTGGGGCCGAAGTGACATTTAAACTACTACCGTCAGTACGAAGGTTTCCCGGGGGCTGCTGGGAATAGAAAGTGATCCCCAAATTTTAAAAACCCCAGCCATTTTCCTGAAAGGCTGTTTGTGTGGGGAGAGGGACCCCGTGGGGGGTTTGGGGGTTTGGGCCCCGCCCTTTTCACCCGCTGACATTGGGGGGGGTTTTCCCCCTTTAATTGGGGGGGGCCAGCCTTTCCATTGTCTTGGTGATCCCTAGGTGTCCGGCCATCGGAATCTCATGTGCAACCCGCAACAACACCGCGCTGAACGGATAGGGTACCACCAACCGTCGATCCACGCCTCCGGAGAACCCGGTTGGACCGTCACGTGGTACAGCCTTCCTTGGTCCCAGACTGAGTCCAAGGGAGGCTGTTCCGCCTGCTCCATGAGAGTTTTCAGGCTATCGTCAGCCAGAATGGATGAGACTGCCATGTCATCTGTCGGCACTCTGGGGCCTGTCTCCTGGTCCTCGCCTACCCTGGCACTTACTTGGTCCAATGGGAGGATACAGTCGGGCCCCTGAGGGGCCTCCTGGCTCCTGGCACGACCTGGCGGCCATGACCGCTGCATTCGCTGGTGGGGCTCCCTCCCCCTCGGTGTCTGTACAAGTCACCAGTCCGCTTGGCCTAACCTGGCCCTCCGACATCCTGTTTGTGGGGAGACCCTGCCCTGTGGCCTTTCCTGGGAGCCCTGCCTCACCTGCTTGCTCCCCCACCACAGCTGTCGGCCCCCTCTCTGTCCTGGCTCTGGGGAGACCCTGCTCTGTGGCCTTACTTTGGAGCCCTGTCTCGCCTGCATGCTCCCCCATTGCAGCTATCTGCCCCATGTTTGTCCCCTCTGAAACCACACCAGGGGACAACAAATCCCAGCAGACTTGCTGGACACACCCTGCTGCCCCATTGCTGCCTGCTGACCTCATCTCCTCTCGGATGGAGAGGGACACACCACATCACCGACCCCCATACTCCCCTCAGTATGCAGGTTAATAACATTGACTACATTACTAACTGGGGTGGATAACACATTACATTTGGGTGGAGCAGACCTTGGGGATTCAGGGGTCTCAAAACGTGCCACCGCCGCCCCAAGTCTGTCCCTAACAGAACACTGGCCAGAATGTTCGGCGATACCCCCACCTCCCGCACTTCCTGCCCGGCACCCCAGTGCAAATACACCTTGGCTACTGGCAGCGCTGGCACAATGTCTCCAATTCCGGAGACAGTGTGAGTCTTTCCGGGCATCATGTCCTTTGGGGACACCAGCTTAGACCGCACCACAGTCATCTCCGCGCCGGTGTCCAAGAGTCCAATAGCCACAGACCGGCCTACGCTGACTGTTTGGTAGTTATCAAGGGTCCTTCCCCCACCCACACACAAAACATTGTGGAGGCTTGGAACAGGGGACTGGGGCGGGCCCTTCTGGCGCTGGGAACATGCGGCCTTGAAGTGTCCCGGCTGTTGCAAAGGTGACAGAGTCGGGGTTCCCCCATGGACGTAGGAGCATGGGCTGGGGGCCCGATTGTTGGCATATTAGTCCGCGAGGTTTGCTGTGGCGAAGGCCCCTTAGGTTTCCTGTCATGAAGGTGCTTCTGGAGGTCCTCTGTGCAGTTCCACAAAAACTGCTCCATCGCGATGAGCTCCTTCAGCTGCCGGACGGTTGTGATCTCCAACCTCGAGTTCCACAGGTCGATTGCTCACTGGAGGGCCCGCATGTGGTCCGCCCAGCTGTCAGTAGGACCCCGCTGCAAACTCCGGAGCTTCTTCCTGTACATCTCTGGGGTGAGGTTGTACTGCCAGATCAGCGTCTGCTTGACTTTCTCATAGGTTAGGGTGGCATCGCTAGGCAGGTCCCCAAAGATCTCCAGGGCTTTACCTCTGAGACGAGGAGATAGGAACTGGACCCACTGGCCCTCAGGTACATGGTGCTGGTGGCAAATTTTCTCAAATGCCAGCAAGAAGGTGTCCAGGTCCCCGCCTTTATGCAGCATGGGAATGTCCTTGCTGTTAGCTTTGGGACCTGGGTCTCTGGGGACTCTTGACTGGCCGGGGTGGACTGTGCCTTTTGTAGCTGGAACATCTGTAACTGGTGGTCACGCTCGCACTGGTGTTCCTCTGCCTGCTCACGAAGTTCTGCAGCTGCTACCTCTGCTTGCTCCCGACGTTTTGCAGCTACCGCCTCGGCTTGCGCACGCTGTTCTGCAGCTTCCACCTCTGCTTGCTCACAACGTTCTGCAGCTGCAAGGAGGGCATTGTAGGAGTAGAGGTCTCAGAAGAATAGCTGAGGGTGAGCTTCCCACTGCGGAATTGACCATCTGTGACTGGCTCCTTCAGGAGCCCGATCTGGACTCCTCCTCGCCTTCATACACTGTGTTCCAAATTATTATGCAAAAAGTGTTTAGGAATGATAAAGTAAGAATTTTTTTGTTTGTCAGTTAAACTCATTGATGTTGATGTGGGTCAGGGCTCTTTATATCACTAAAAGCATTTGCAGACACCTGTGCTAATTAGTTTGGCAGGTGTGTCCAATCAAAGGCAAGACTACTTAAAAAGGCTGTCCCACATTATTAAGCAGCCTACATTTTCAGCCAAAATGGGAAAGAAAAAAGATGTGTCGGCTGCTGAGAAGCAACAAATTGTGGAGTGTTTAGGTCAAGGCATGACTACAATCAACATTGCCAAGACACTTCATCGTGATCATCGCACAATCAAGAAGTATGTAGCTGATTCACAGCACACACGTGTGCGTGCTGATAAGTGAATATTGAGGACTCTTTCCAACAGGCAATAACGTCATGTTAAAAGAGCAGCTGCAAAAATGCCTTGTCATAGCAGCAGACAAGTTTTTGAAGCTGCTGGTGCCTCCAATGTCCCCCGAACAACAAGATGCAGGGTCCTTCAGAGGTTTGCAGCTGTGCGTAAGCCATCCTGTCGACCTCCTCTATACACTGCACACAAGCAGAAATGGCTCCAGTGGGCCAAACAATACATGAAGACTGACTTCAAAACGTTTTGTTCACCGATGAGTGCCTTTTTTGCAACGCTCGAAAGGTCCAGATGGATAGAGTGGAGGATGGCTGGTTGATGGACACCCCATGCAAACTTGGCTACAGCGCCAACAAGGAGGAGATGGAGTAATGTTTTGGGCTGGAATCATGGGGAGAGAGATTGTCGGCCCCTTTGGGATCCCTGAAGGTGTAAAGATGAACTCCATAATATATGTGGAGTTTCTCAAACAGCACTTCCTGCCATGGTTCAAGAAGAAGAACCGTGCATTCCGCAGCAAGATAATTTTCATGCATGATAATGCACCGTCTCATGCTGCAAATAACACATCTGCATCTCTGGCTGCTATGGGCATAAAAGGGGACAAACTTATGGTGTGTCCCCCAAGCTCCCCTGACCTCAACCCCATTGAGAACCTCTGGAGCATCATCAAAAGGAGTTTCCATGATGCTGGGAGGCAGTTCCCATCTAAGCAACAGCTCTGGGAGGGTATTCTGTCCTCATGCAAAACAATTAAAGCAGAAACCATCCAAAACCTGACAAATTCAATGGACGAGAGAGTTCAGTAGCTCATTTCAAACAAGGGGTCCTATGTGCACATGTAACATCACTAGAATTTAAGTTTTGACTTAAAAACTGTTTGATTTCATTTTGTAATAACCTGCTAATGCTTATAATTTCACAAATGACCATTTTTTGTCCGTTATAAAAATGAAAAGGTTGAAAACTCTGCTGTGCATAATAATTTACAACATGCATTTTGAGTGCATTTTGAGTTTTTATTTATAAAATACTGTTATCATAGGCAGTTTGTTCAAAAACCTTTCAATTATACTCTAATCGTTGATGACTGGAAAATTACAATGACTGCAATTCATATAGGTAATTTTGGAAAAGAAGAGAAAATATTATTTGCATAATAATTTGGAACAATGTGTAGTCCATAGCCTGGTCTGGGCTGAGCTCCTCCTATTCCTTTATTCCTTTCCTAGTAATTTGCACTATTTGCTTGTTCCTGTGTTTCCTGGTTTTGACCCTTTGCTATGGACTTCTGACTACACTCTGTCTGTTGCCTGCCCTGACCTCCTTGCCTGTGACTTGGTTACGTCTCTGCCTGTAACCCAACCTCTCTGCCTGTGACCCGACTAAACCTCTGCCTTCTCCCATGGTACTTTGTCAGCATTTCAGCTGTCACCACAAGCAGCTATGTCAGGGGTAGCAACCTGGTAGTTCCCCCCAGCCAAGTCTATCCTGTGTCTCTGTCGGGCTACCGTTACTCACCTCGGGCTGATCCTGAATTGCTCCCACGCATGTACCCATTCTCTAGGGCATGCATGTGCCCACTTTCAGAAATGAAAAGGCCCAGCACACTGCTGATTTTCAATCACCAGTAGCTAGACCCTTTTTTAAGGCACTTCCCCCTGCACTTCCTACCAGTGTATTGGTGTGCTGAGTACCTAGCTTATTGTTGTTTATACTATCTTTATTGTTACCTATGCCTGTGAAATTTACTATTCTCTGACATTACCGCGAGTGACCTGACCATGTTTTGCCTACTGCCTGTCAAATGAGCACATCTCTGCCTGCCCTTTTTACCACGTGAACTTCGTGTGTAGGCCCCCGGGGAGTTTTCCCTCGCAAAGCCCAAACCCCGAGAGGCTCTTGTGCATACTATGGGGTTCCTTAGACTCTGCTCCATTACATGATCAGTGTCATCTCTCATGGTGACCCAGCAGATCAACTACTTGCTCCGTAATAGTACGAACGGGCCATGGATCCTGTCAATGTGCCTCGGCCTGATATCCAGGACATTGCGGTTGAAGTGGCCGTTGTCCTCACAAAACGCGTGTTCGGTCTCTAGCTGGTGGATGTGCTTAGTACGTATATCATTATTTACTGTATATACTTTTGTGTTTTAGTTGCCCTGCTGTGTGCTCTCTTTTAGACTATACTTTATCAAAAAAACTTTTTTTGAGAAACAAATTGGCACGGGGCTGAACAACTCTACACTTATACCCTATGAATAAAAATATTTTTTTTTTATAATGTCCTATGTCACCCACTTTTTTGTTCTTCATGTTTGTGCTACATTTTTTTATTGTTTTCCCTCTGGTATATATGTTTTTTAAAAGTCTGTTTGTTTGTGTTTATTTATATTGTCATTAATATTTTGGTCATACAAATAAAGTATTTGTTGAATATTATTTTTTTGTTCATATTTATTCTCTAAGGCTATGTTCACACGGCTTAAAATGGGCCGTAATTTGGTCCGTAATTACGCGCTGAAGTGCGAAAATTACGGGCTGAAACGGCCCATTCATTGGTAATCCACAGTTCTCATAGGAACTAGGGATTACGTCTCCCCCCCCCTGTCGGCAAATACGCAGAGGGGGGAGAAAATTGACAGGTAACTTTCTAGGGGGGATACGCGCCCTAGAAATGATTGTTAGCGGCCCCCGCCCCCATCCCCGCCCCCGCCCCACCCCGCCCCAACGCGTAATTGGGGGGCCTTTTATGTCCCGCAGTTAACCCGTGTGAAATAACCAAAGGGTAACATGTATGAACCCCTTGGTGTTGACAGGCCCAGTTCTAAATACTTTCCCCCTTAACCCGAACGCCGAAAGTATTAAGGGGCCCAAAAACATTTTTATAGCTTTGCCTCTTGCGTTTTCAACGTTGAAATTTTTTATTTTTTCAATGACGCATTTGTATGGGCTTTTTTTATTCGAGCAAGTTGTACTTTATGGGGGAATAGTTAAGTTATTTAAAAATAATTGCAGTTTTTTTTTTTGTTTTTTTTTTTTTTTTTACACCATTCACATTTCCATTTAATAACTTGTTAGATTAATTTACAGGTTTTGGGTTTGTGGGGATCCAATTTGGGGTGGTTTTTTTGTTGTGAAATTTTGCACAATTATTTTTTATTAAATATTTATTTTTATTTTTTATTTTTTTTTTCTTTTTTTTTTTCACTTTTATGTTTTTTTTTTTTCTCCCTGAAGGGGAGCCCGTTTACCCTTTTTTTTTATTTTTTTTTTAATTTGTAATGTATTTGAAAATTTTTATGTAAAACATAATAATCTGTGTCACTTTTAAAAGGCAGTGATTGGGCAGCCACAGTGCGTCTTGGGCACGTTCAGACAGAAAGCTTAGGCCATCTAGGTCTCCAGGGACCTGCTGTGCAGCCATTTCCCCCGGTTGTGTGGCAACGGGTGGTTCCCGGTCACCCGACAGAGAGGGGAACCCCTTTGATTGCGCTCGGTAACGTGCCGCCACATTTAAAGGGTTTTAAGCCTGGGTTGCGGGGGTTTCCCCGCTACCCGGTGTCTCAGGGATGCTCTGGGGGTCAGGGCTTGTAGTAAGCCGATACCAGCGGGAAGACGTGTAGAATGTGCCAGAATGTATTAGCTTGTTCTTCTGCAGTTCATGCATACAGGTGCATTGTAGTGCCAATATGACAAGTCTGGCACAGGCAGACCATCTTTAACCTGGTCTGGCTGTTCTAACTGTTCTGCGCCTAGATTTGGCGTCAAATAATCATAACTGTGTCTACTTCTAACAATGTGATGTGACACGCCTCCAGAACGCCCCTAATCTTCGGCGCATTAAAACGTGTCTTTGACGCATTACAAAGGAACTTATTGCACAAAAGTTTGGAGGGCGCCTGTTTATACATTCTTTTTGGCTCAAAGTACACAAGAAAACTGGTGCAGCCTCGTGTCAGCCTAAGTATATTTAACTGTGGCACTCTTTTCTTCTTATTGTGGGCTGAAGTAGCCCATCAAGGAACCTGTCAAGAGCAGATGCTTCACAACATTGCAGCACGTTTCACTGAAGCTGCACCTGCTGTAGGTGCGCTTCCAGTTGTCTCTGTCAGTCAGGGTCTGGATCTGCCGCTGCCACCTCATTACCACAGGGACTTGCTGCAGTTTTCTAAACCAGTGCAACATTCATTTTGTAGTTCTTGCACATCAGTTTCTAATGGATTGAGCCAAGTTGGTCTTCTCTGGTGAAGCCCTGACCTGGGTCACACCTCCCTGGGAGCGAGGGGATACATGATGACTAATCTACAGGAATTTCTGAAGTCCTTCCGCAGGGTTTTTGAAAAACCTGGGTATGCTTCCTCTGCCAATTCCACCATGGGCTAATACACCATACAGTTCCATACCCTGGACTCTGAGCTAGCCTGGAATAATGAGGCTCTCGCTGGATGAATCAAAGATTAGTTGGCAGGTCGAGATCTGCCTACCACACTGGATGACCTCATCACTCTGGGCTTCACAATTGATATCTTTTTTGCTGAGCTTCACTAGCAAAAAGATTCTCCCAGCCTCACAGATTCCCTCGCCTTGCACCAGCTTTCCAAAGACATCAACTTCCTCCACCAATGTCTTCTCATGATGAATCTATGCAAGTAGAGAGACTTTCTCTAACAGAGGAAAAATGCACCCGTTGGCGCAGTCTGAATGTCTACCTATATTGTGGCAGTACAGAACATTTCCTGAGAACCTGCCCCATTTGCCAGGGTTCGTCTGGGAAACTCCTAGCCTAGGCTAGCCTATGTGGGAGAGGTGATCCTATGCATACTTTCCATGGCTGATCATGCTGATCACTCAGAATCTCATCTGGTATCGCCTACCAGTTATTCCACTAGACAAGCCTCTGATAATTTCTTCTGTCAATGGAGAGGTCGTGAAGGGCTCTATTCTGTACCATACAGACCCACAGATTGAGACGTTGCAAGGAGATTATGTTCCATGTACTTCCACGCTCCACTTCAACAGTTCAACAGTTCTCTGGGTTTTTCTATAAATTGGAATTTCATCCTCCCTACTTGACTGGAAAAAGGGTGAAATTACCTGCTGAGTACAGCAGTGCCACTCCTGGTACCTCTCACCACCCCACTTAGTGCAGCCCATTTTTCCACCTGTGTTCCCAACTCTGCTTCCGAGTCTTTCTGTCCCATATAAAGAATTTTAAGATGTCTTCTACAAAAAGCAAGCAGATACCCTTCCACAACATCGGTCCCATAATTGCCCTGTAGACCTTATGGTTGGAGTATATCCTTTCACTTTGCCCAAAACCCAGGCCATGTCGGTGCAACTTGTTCCAGTTTGTTAGCTTTCTTACCCCAGTGATTTGGCCTTCTTGTTTGTTCCTGTGTCTGCTGGTTTTAAGCCGCTGACGCTGTGTCATATCTCTCGGTTACCCAGTGGATCCATCATCTGATCTGTGAAAGAGCTGCTCCACTGTAATGTGTCAAGATGTCCTTGTGCAACTTTCTAGCCGAAATTCACTTATATCAATGGCACTTGGTGCTCCACAATTTCCATGTTGCTTATTTGCAATGGTGCCATTTGTCTACTCATGATACACTTTCACCAAAGCAGCATGGAATATGTGTGCAGACACCCTGTCACACAAATGACATACCAATTAAATGAGGTTATGACATATGACTCCTTCATGAGACATGCATTGCCAGCAATAAAAGTAGAAATTGATCATAACAGTGTGACTCGACTGTGTATATCTTATTAGAGAAAAAGGCTTCTTTCTTTTTTTTAATCAGTCTTCTTTCCTCCCCACCAGGCTCGGACTGGGCCGCCGGGGGACCGGGGAATCCCCCGGTGGGCCCCCCCGAGCCGCTGTGGGCCCCGGAGGCAGTGCCGTCGCTCCCCGGGGCCCGTCCGCGCATCCGGTCACTGGACGCCCGGGACCCGCGTCCCGAGCGCCCAGAGACCGGCCCGGGAGTTGGGGACTAGTGTCCCCGACTCCCGGGGCTGCGCGGTGTCAGCGGAGTACAGTGCCACTAGCGCTGCGCTCCGCTGATCTCCCTGGCAGGCTGAAGACGCTAGGCCTTCAGCCTGCCGGGCGCCGGCCCCTACTGCTGACGTAGGCGGCGCGGTGACGTCACTTCACCGCGCCGCCTATGCAGGGCGGCAAGAGCCGGCGGCAGCTCGGAGCGGCCGGGACCTGCCAGGAGCCGGAGCGGGAGCAGGAGCCAGGTAAGTGGCTGGTTGTTTTTTTTTTTTTTTAAACGATCTAAGGGGGCCCTGGCTACTAATGGGGGCCCTGACTATTCAGGGGGCCCTGGCTACTATTGGGGGCCCCTGACTACTATGGGGGGCCCTGACTATTCAGGGGGCCCCTGGCTACTATTGGGGCCCCTGACTACTATGGGGGGCCCTGACTATTGAGGGGGCCCCTGGCTACTATGGGGGGCCCTGACAAATTAAGGGGGGCCCGGGGAATATTCGGGGGGCCCGGGGGTATAAGGGGGGCCCTTTAAATTTTTAAGGGGGCCCTGGCTACAAATTGGGGGCCCTGGCTAAAAAAGGGGGGCCCTGACTATTAAAGGGGGGCCCTGTTTTTCGGGGGGCCCGGCTACTAATGAGGGCCGGGACTTTTCCAGGGGGCCCTGGCTACTAAGGGGGGCCCCGGGCTCTAATGGGGCCCCTGACTTTTAAAGGGGGGCCCTGGTTTACTAAGGGGGGCCCGACTTTTTCCCGGGGGCCCGGGGGCTACTAATGGGGGCCTGACTTTTAAAGGGGGCCCTGGCACTAAGGGGGGCCCTGGTTTATTCAGGGGGCCCTGGCTCCCAAATTTGGGGGCGCGGACTTTTTCAGGGGCCCTGGCTACTAAGGGGGGCCCCCGATATTAAAGGGGGCCCTGGCTTTTAGGGGCCCTGTCTACAATGGGGGCCCTGGTTTTACTAATGGGGGCCCTATTTTGGGGGGGCCCTGGTAAATGGGGGGGCCCCTGGTTTTAGGGGGGGGCCCTGTTTTTTTAGGGGGGCCCCCGAATTGGGGGGGGGCCTGATATTCAGGGGGGGCCCGGGCTATAATGGGGGCCCCTGATTTTAAAAGGGGGCCTGGTTTCTAATGGGGGCCTGGCTATTAAGGGGGGCCCTGACTATTAAGGGGGGGGGGGTGACTATTCAGGGGGCCCTGGCTACTATGGGGGGCCTGACTATTCAGGGGGCCCCCGGGCTACTAATTTGGGGGGGCCCTGGTATTAATGGGGGCCCCCTGATATTAAGGGGGGCCCTGGCTACTTGGGGGCCCTGATATTCGGGGGGGGCCCCGGCTAAATAAGGGGGGCCCCGGGATATTAAAGGGGGCCCTGGCTACTAAGGGGGCCCTGCTATTCAGGGGGCCCTGGCTACAATGGGGGCCCTGACTTTTAAAGGGGGGGGGCCCTGGTAAAAATGGGGGGCCCGGGGGCTTTTAAGGGGGGCCCTGAATTTTTCAGGGGGCCCTGGTTTACTAAGGGGGGGGCCGGGGATATTAAGGGGGGGCCTGGTACTAATGGGGGGGGGGACTATTAGGGGGGCCCCTGACTTTTTTCAGGGGCCCCTGTTTAAAAATGGGGGCCCTGTTATAGGGGGCCCTGGTTTTACAAAGGGGGGGCCCTGCTATTAAGGGGGCCCTGGCTACTAATGGGGGCCCCCGGGGCTATTAAGGGGGGGGCCCTGACTATTCAGGGGGCCCCGGTACTAATGAGGGCCCGGGATATTCGGGGGGCCCCTGGTACAAATGGGGGGCCCCCTGGCTACTAAGGGGGGCCCTGATTTTTAAGGGGGGCCCTGGTACTTGGGGGCCTTGGTACTAGGGGGGCCCTGGACTCTAAGGGGACCCCGGGGCTATTAAGGGGAGCCCTGGTACAAATGGGGGGGCCCGGTACTAAGGGGGGGGGCCGGGTCTAGGGGGGCCTTGGCTACAAAAAGGGGGGCCCTGGTAATAAAAGGGGCCCTGACTCAAAAAGGGGGCCCGGGACTACTGGGGGGGGGGAAAACTACAAAAGGGGGGGGGCCTGACTACCTAAAGGGGGGCCCTGACTCCTAAGGGGCCCTGACAAAACCTAAAGGGGGCCCTGAACTGGGGGGGGGCCCTGGGGGGACTTACCCCCAAGCTTAAAGGGGGCCCGGGGACTACCTCCCACACTAGTAAAGGGGGCCCCTGACTACCTAACATAGATAAAAGGGGGGCCTGATTCCCTGCACACTAGAAAAAGGGGGGCAAAAACTTACTGCACACTAGCTAAAGGAGGCCCCTTAACTACCTGTAAAACTACCTAAAAAGGAGGGACCCTTAATTGCCGTATACTCCCCTAAAGGGGAGGCCCTTAACTCCCCTTATACTCCCTAAGGAGGCTTTAATGCCTGTATACTATTTAAAAAGGAGGCCCTAACTGCCTGTATATACCTAAAGTGGGACCCTAACTGCCTGTTACTCCTGCTTTTTATCTCAGGGGTTTAGTTCCTTCCCCCCCCTCCAAACCCCTCAGGTATTAGGCCTCTAATTAGGGGCTTGTACCCGCTCTCCCCCCCCTGGGTAGCTTGTACAGGGTGGAATGGGAAAAAAGAGATGCGGGAAAAAAGTGAGGATTTAAAAATTTTTGTGTGTAATTTTGCGGGGATGGGGGTGGCCGGGAAATTTAATCATGACGGTGTGGAAGGGTGCAGAAGAGAAGGGAAAAAAAAAAAACGACCCCCAAGAGAAGAAAAACGACTCATCAATAAAAATCCCCGGGTTTGGGGTCCTGATTTCGGGGGTTATTTCACTTTTTTTATGGTCAGTGCTGTATTTCACTGTAATGTGATGTGCCCTGAGGGTTTTTTCTGATCTATTGGTCTCTATGTGGCGTGTTGTGGGTTATACTAAAGTTTTGTGTCTACCTCTAGTGGTTCTTTATGGCGGTGTTGTAGGTTTACCGAGCTGGTGTCTGGGACCTCTATTGGTTTTTTTTTGGGGGTTGAAAGGTTATACCTGAGTGGTGTCTGACCTCTATATGGTTCTTATGGTGGTTTTTTAGGTTTAAAACCCTGATGGGTCTAAAACCTCTAGTGGTTTTTTAAATGGCAGTGTTTGTGGGGTTTTTTACCGGGGAGCTGGTGTCTGAAATCTATGGGGGGTTCTATATGGTGGTGTTTGGCTATCCCTGGCTGGGTTGATTTTGTGGTTCTATTGGCGGTGTTGTAGGTTATACCGAGCTGGTTTTTTGACCTCTATGTGGTCCTATATGGGGGTGTTGTGGGTATTTCACGCGGGTTAGGGCATGTGCATGTGTCCCTGATTGAAAGAGTGGGGAACACCCCCCTGTGATGGGAGTTTTCTTTATTTCTTGCGGGTGTTTTTTTTAAAAGGGTGGTGAGGGGCTTGACCAAGGGAAACATGGAGGTGGTATTGTATGGGGTGGGGGGGGGTATTGATGTGGGGGAGGGGGATTTGTATGTGGGTGGAGGGGGTTTTGTATTGGGTGGAGGAGGATATTTATGTGGGTGGAGGGGGATATTGTATGTGGGTGGAGGGGGATATTGTATGTGAGTGGAGGGGGATGTGGATGGAGCTACTTAGCCATCTGTCTATGATATGCTAGACTGACAGACGTGTGAGACAGACAGATATGTGAGACAGACAGATATGTGACTCACTTGCTATTGTACTACACATTACAGTTTTGTTTTGTACACTGTATTATGTGGTAAAATGGGCGCGTTTATGTCCGAGAGGCCGGTAATATTTTTACGTACAGTAGGGTGGGCCCCTGAGATCAATTCCCTTGTGGGCCCCAGACCCCCCAGTCCGACACTGCTCCCCACCTTATGCTTTCTTGTCTGTGTACTCTTAGGCTATAGAGAGGAGAGTAAGAGGTATTGAAAGTGAAAAGAGGAGATGTTATTACATACAAGCAGCAAAATAGCGGACATTAAACAGCAGTAAGGAGCAGTGTAGCTGTGAATGCATCACTGGTGTGAAATAAAATACTCACTTTACAGTCAGCACATTCTGTGTGTCCCCCTGCATCCTTTCCCCCACTCTCTTCTATGGTTAGCTTTTACCTAAGCTCCCAGGGAAGCAGCAATTTCATCTCCTCTGCAATGCAATTCTCTTAATGATTTATTACTGATGTTAAAGATAAAAATGAAGGTGTGTGTGGGGGGAGGGGGTGGGGTGCTGATCAATGGAAAAGGAAGCATTTTTCTCTAATAAGATACTGTGTATTACAAAGTTTCTTCAAGGGTCACACACCATTGCCTAATGTCACTGTTCAGAGTATATTCTTACCTATACATATTTTTACAGTTTAACCTTCTCACCAGCCTTTTATACAGCACATTGTTAAATGCCTTAGAAAAAAATGAAGATACACAGTGATTGAAAAAGGATGGTGCAAAATGATAGCTGTGAGGGTTCGGTGGATTCACTGGACCACCGCAAGCGATGATACTTAAGCCACGCCAGGGAACGGAATCTAAGTAGCCCCCGGTTTTCACCAGAGCCCGCCGCAAAGCGGGATGGACTTGCTGCGGCGTGAGGCTACCGGGTCGTTACCCCTGACGTGACTTGCTTGCGGAGGCGGCCGGGGTACTGCGTGGTACAAAATCGTAATCAAGAGGCGTAGTCGGGGACAGGCAGAAGGTCAGGGCAGGCGGCAGAGGTTCGTGGTCAGAGACGGGCAGAAGGTCAGGGCAGGCGGCAAGCAGGCAAGTCTGGAAACGTGGCGGACGGACTGGTACACGGGTAAGCAATACGGACTCTAAGACACTCCAAAACTCACTCTAAGCACAACCAACAATCTGGAAAACGATTTGCTGGGGGCGTATACCTTATACAGGACCAGTGCCCAGCAATAAGCCAATTACCGGGACACTGGCCCTTTAAATCTAGACCAGCCGTCACGCGCGTGCGCTAGGGGGCGGGCACACGCACGACGGCCGGAACGGACAGGAGCGGCGTGCACTGGAGCGGGGCCAGGTAAGTGGGAGCCGGGCGTGGGGACGAAAGTGGCCGCGGTGACCGCGATGCCCGCGCCGAAGCCCAGCAGGTGGGGAACGGCCGCAGGGGCAGCGGCGCCCGCGGCCGCCATGACAATAGCCTTGGTGTTCATAACCAAGAACATAAAACAAATTAACATGAAAATACACACTATCTATTTAAATGGGTTTTCTCAATACAATGATTATCTGTTTACATAAAGTGAAAGGCAAATGAAGACTTTTGCTAAATACATTGCTCTTTTGATTTTGCCCTGGTCAGGAGATAAGAGAAATTGTATGTGCTCTAAGTGCAACAAGTGTCTCTAAGTTACTATCCATATCTCCCTTCCTGATTAGACAGAGAGCAGCGGGTGACATCACCATTGTCGGACAGAGCAAAGTAATTCTCTATCATAAGATTAGATTATTTACCTTTAATAAGCACTTGTGTTCATTCCTTGCAGCTCTGTAGCTTTGTTTACTAGATTAAATCTCCTGCATTTATGTCACTGTAACGCTCAGCTAGATATAGAGGAACTAAATATGCTAATCACTGCTATAGAACCACCCACAGCTGATCAGGCAGTGTGAGTCTGAAGCTGCCTGTGACTCTGTGAAACAACATGGTGAGAAAACCCCTTTAAGCTTTATCTACACACTACAAATGTTCACAGTGATTTCCATTGGTGATGTGGCAGATGTCTGTCCTGCAGGCCAGTTCTGTCTAGAGGTGTGCCAGCATAACCTTGGATGTGGACTCCAGTGTTTCAGTAATGTTTCAGGCCATTTAGATGCTGTGGCTGTAGGACAGATAAACTGAGTCCTAGATTCAGTACTTGATTGCCACATCTAATATTCTTACTCCACAATCTATGATAAAGTGATGACAAACGTGGGCTTTTGTGTTTCAGCAGCAAGATTTTTATTTGATGTAAATTTAAACATTTTGTACATTTGACAGGGGTGTAGTTATTTGGTGCACACTGGCACTTAGACGACTTTGTACAGGATAAGTAGTACTGTATGTACAGTATCAGAGATAATACTGGTGACACAGGCCCATTTTGAACATTTAAGATTACTGTAAGAGACCTCTGGAGAAGATAAACAGATAGGGACAGACAGACAATGCACCCTAGCCCTAGGCCCCCCAATGCTGTTCCTGCCTGCTTGTTGACCTAAACCCTAAACGGTCGACGACAACTGGGCAGCAGTTCCTACCCTGAATATGTGCAAACAATGAACAGAGACAAGACAGACAAACACAATATAGAAGGGTCAGGTGAAAATGGGTCAGAACCAGAGAGAGCAGAAAAGGTGCAGACGTAACAGGCAATAAATAAATGTCAAAGAGGCGGGCACAAAGTCAGAATAACAAGCGCACCAGCTCATGCAAAGACTATAACCAGCAATGCTGCTGAGCAGAAGTGGTCTACTTAAGGGATGTCAGAGTGCTGGTCCAGGCCAGGATTGGACCAGTAATCTGACACCCAGACCACACAGAATGCAGACAAACAGGCAAGAAAGGTGAGTGGTGTAAGCAGCTGTCACTCCAAGCTCAAAAGAACGATCTGCAGCCCTGCCCTAGGGCTCACAGAGAACCAGACAGGTGTGTCAACACTGTCAATCAATCCCAGTTAGAACAGAATCAGACCGTGTTGAGACAGGGCAGAGAACATGCACAAAACAGGTATAAATCATGGCCAAAATCGCAGTCTCTGCCACACCTTACGGACCGAGGACTGTGCTGTGGCCTGAACAGGCAAGGTCATGACAGTTACATTTAAGAAGTCAGCGTAGAGACTGCTGTATGGACTTCTCTGGGTCTCTAAAACAATTGTAGGAGCATTCCGTATAAGGCCCTATTCACATCTTGTTTTAGCAGCCCATTCATGGTATCCGTCGGGATACTGTAACAATTGATTCTGATGTATACAGTGTTATACATTCACTAAATAGACAAAAGATAGTCCAATTAGGACTATGTTTGCCTCAAGAAACTATGGAATACATTTTTACTATATGCTGACAGATATCACAGACAGGCTGCAGAAATGAGATGTGAATGGGGACTGTGTTACATACACAGAGTTGAGTTTGAGTTTTCAATGCTCATAAGTGCTGTCACGGTTCACGCCGCGGTTCCCTGCCATGGACCGTCAGCGTGTCGTGCCTTCCTGTAATTGCCTGCTGTCCAGTCTTGTTGCTTCCTGGTCCCCCCTTTTGTGCACTGTGCCTCCTAGGGCCCCTGCGCGCGGCAGCTTCCTGCCTTTTTATTAGTTTCCTGTCCTGTGTACCTTCCTCTTCACCTCTGACCTCTGGCTATAAGAGGAAGTTCCTGCCTTTACTCTGGGTCAGTCCATTGCAGTCTCATGCTGAGTCCATCTTGAGCTCCTGGCTGTGTGTCTGGACTTAACCCTGGAGATTCTGGTCCGTCTCTTTGTCACTGAGCTCCTGACCAAACTGTTTTGTCTCCTGTTTTCATGTCTGATGTCTCTGCACCTGTCCTGTGTCCTGCCTTGGCACCTGTTCCTTATCTGTTGTATCCTGCTGTGTCACCTGTTCAGTACCTGCTTTATCCTGATGTATCCTGCTGTGTTCCTGTATACATTTAACCCATAGTTGCCAACTTTTGAAAATGAAAAAGCAGGAGATAGTATGAGCGCGCGTTGCATAGCCACCCCATCTTGACGGTAAAAGCCACGCCCCCTTTAAAAAGCCACACCTACTCCACCTAACTGCATAACGGCTTTGGAAGAAAGCCAGGTAGATGCCCTTATAGCCAGGTAGTAGCCCCCCATAACCAGGTAGTGCCCCTTACAGGCAGGTTGATGCCCCCTTGTAGCCAAATAGATGCCCTCTCTGTAGCCAGGTAGAGCCATATTTGTAGCCAGGTAGATGCCCCCCCTTTGTTCTCAGGTAGATGCCCCCCTTTTTTGCCAGGGAGTGCCCCCATTGTTTTCCAGGTAGTGCCCCCATTGTTTGCCAGGTAGTGCCCCCTCTGTTGGCCAGGTAAGATTTCCCCCATTGATTTCCAGGTAGTGCCCCCTCTGTTGCCAGGTAGATGCCCCCATTAATTTTCCCGGTAGTGCCCCCTCTGTTGCCAGGTAGATCCCCATTGTTTGCCAGGTAGTGCCCCCCTCTGTAGGGCCCGGTAGGGGCCCCCATTGTTAGCCAGGTAGTGCCCCCCCATTGTTAGCCAAGTAGTGCCACCCCTTGTTAGCCAAGTAGTTTTCACCCCTCGTTAGCCAGGTAGTGCCCCCATGCCCCAGGGTTTGCCAGGTAGTGCCTCCTTGTTGCCAGGTAGACCCCCCATTGTAGCCAGGTAGTGCCCCATTGTAGCCCGTAGTCCCCATTGTGCCAGGTAGTGCCCCCAAATTGTAGCCAGGTAGTGCCCCACTTGTTGCCCGGTAGTGCCCCCATGTTGCCAGGCAGTGCCCCCATTGTTTGCCAGGTAGTGTCCCCATGTTAGCCAGGTAGTGCCCCATTGTTGCCAGGTAGTGCCCCCCATTGTTGCCAGGTAGTTTCCCCATTGTTGCCAGGTAGTGACCCCCATTTCCCCCATTGTAAACCAGGTAGTGCCCCATTGTTTGCCTAGGGAGGCCCCATTGTAGCAGGTAGAACCCCCCATTGTAGCAGGTAGAAACCCCCCCTTGTAGCCAGGTAGACCCCCCATTGTAGACAGACAATGCCCCCCTAAAAACTAATAAAATAAAATAATAAAATCCACTTACCTGACCAGGGTCCTGCAGAGCGGGCCCCCTCCTCGACCTCTCCTCAGCAGTGTCACAGGGGAAGTGATGCAGCGCGCGTCACTTCCTCTGTGACGCTGACATGTGTGTACGGCGCACAGCGGCGCTGGACATACAGGGGGAGGAGGGAGGAGGGAGCGCTCCCTCCTGCCTCCTCCCTGCTCAACGAGACTCCGGGCGGGTGAGCGGACCCAGCGCCCGCTTCAACCCTTCCCCGCCCGTGGGAAAAAGGACCGGCGGCGCCGGAGTAGCGCACCAGCGCTACTCCTGCGCCGCGGTCATTTAAAGGACCCCCCCGCTGCCTGCTGGCGGCGGGAGGAATGCCAAACTCCCCCGGGGGGCGGGGGGGGACCCCAAATAGCGGGACCTCCCGCCAAAAAGGGAGAGGGTTTGGCAGTATGATTTAACCTGCCTGCATATGGTTCCTAGTTCCTGTGTTCCACCGCCTGTATTCCTGTCCTGCACCTCGGCCGTCACCGCAGGTAGCCACGTCGGGGTAGCGACCTGGGGGGCCCGCAGCGAAGTCCGTCCCGCCCTTTGCGGCAGGCTCCGGTGAAGACCAGGGGCCCCTTAGACTAAACTCCCTGGCGTGGTCTCCATATACCATCTCGCCTGCGGTGAATCACAGAGGATCCCCACCCGGATGTCAGCGTCGGCGCTTCGGCATTGTTGTCGTCCGCACCGTTACGAATGGATGACCTTTATTTCCCCCC
>JAODAL010062251.1:0-19856 GCA_025379985.1 Phyllomedusa bahiana | reverse complement strand
GGCAATAATATGTCTTTTGGTTACATTTTATTATTGCACTATAACATTCAAGACCTTACTTTATAGGACTCTTTTTAAATCTTGTTTTTATTAGAATAGCAACAGTCATGGATTTAGTTACTGTAAGGGTATGTTCACACGGCGTGTTGGGTCCGTGTGAACATACGCTTTTAGATGCCCTTCTAACAATGAGCAGTGGGATTTTACACTCTGCAAAAAAAATCTATCGGCTTCACACGAATGAAATATCGGTTCATTGCTTTTTTGGTCCGTTTCAAGAATTGACATGTCAACGGGGCCGAAAGACCACAGGAGCCCTATTTTACAGTTAAGTGCGATCCCTGTTTCACCACGGACCCAAAAAACGCAGCTGGGGTTTGGGCCCATCGACTCTTTTTTTTTTGGGCGTTTTTTCGGTCCAACACGACCCGAAATAAAATTTCCAAAAGCTTGGTGAAAATCCAAAAGGAATTCATATATTCATGTCCAGGGGCGTAACTACGGGTAAGGGTAGCAGTTGCTAGGGCCCGGTGGTTTGGGGGGACCCCCAGCCCCGGTGCAGCTGCTTACCCCTGCACCCCGGGGATGCATCTCCTCGCCCAGGGCAGTAAACAAACATTTCACTGCGGGGGGTGAAAGGGGCTTTTAAGGCCCTCCTTAATTTGTTCACCTCCGTGCGACGCGCATACAATTAAGATGAAGGGCGGGGGCAGGAGAGCGGGCGCTCCCTCCCCCGTCTACATCGCTCAGCAGGGGCGCGGGGGAAAGGATGTCTGGGCGCCCCTCCCGGGCTTCCGTCTCAGCCCCAAGCCTAAACCCGCAGTTTGGGGCGGGGAGGAGAGGAGC
This sequence comes from Phyllomedusa bahiana, assembly GCA_025379985.1. NCBI lineage: Eukaryota > Metazoa > Chordata > Amphibia > Anura > Hylidae > Phyllomedusa > Phyllomedusa bahiana. The sequence goes on along the minus strand of JAODAL010062251.1, from coordinate 19,010 downwards.
GCCGGTGAGCCCCCAAGAAGGGAATAGTTTGGGGGGGGCCCTAAAAGGGGAGGGGGACTAACCTACAGGGGGGGGGAAAAGTATACCAAACGGGGCTTAAAGAGGGGGAATATCCTACGGGGGGCTCTAAAGGGGGGGGACTATACCTACAGGAGACCTAAAGGGGGGAGAACTATCCCTACAGGGGGCTCTAAAGGGGGGGAGAACTATACCTACAGGGTGCACTAAGGGGGGGGGGACTAAAACTACAGGGGGCTCTAAAGGGGGGGACTAAACCTACAGGAGGCTCTAAAGGGGGGAGAACTATACCTACAGGGGCTCTAAAGGGGGGGTGAGAAATATACCAAAAGGGGGCTCTAAAGGGGGGGAGAACTATACCTACAGGGGGCTCAAAAGGGGGGAGATCTATACCTACAGGGGCTCAAAAAAGGGGGGGAGAACTAATACCTACAGGGGCTCTAAAGGGGGGGAGAATTATACCTACAGGGGCTCTAAAGGGGGGAGGGGAAACTATGCCTACAGGGGCCCAAAACTACAGGCGGGACTATTCTGCCTACAAGGGGGCTCTAACTACAGGGGGGGGACTATTTATGCCTACAAGGAGGTCTAATCTACAGGGGGGGAACTATTCTGCCTACAGGGGGGCTCTAATCTACAGGGGGGGAACTATTCTCCCAACAAGGGGGCCACAATCTACAGGGGGGGGGACTTTTCTGCCTACAATGGGGCACTAATCTCAGAGGGCCCTATTCTACCTACAGGGTGGCCTAAGCTACGGGGGGCCCCCATTCTACCCACATGGGAAAACCCTAAGCAAACTGCCCGGGGGCCCGAAGCTGCCTACATCTCCCCAAGCTACCTGCTACCGCCCGGGGGCCCTTTGTACCTACATACCATCTGGGGACCCCCATAATTACCAGGGGTAATTCTACCATTTGGGCCATTAAAAAATGGAGTTTGTATATGAGGGGAGGGTGCACTCACTTGGGAAAATGATAAAAAAGTGAGGAGTCTCAGGTATTTTTGTTGTAAATTCTACAGGACGAGTGGTGGATGAGCAAGTCATCATGGAGTCTGGGACCGAATAGAGAAGAAAAGAGAAAGTGAACGACTCCTCAGACAAACGTCACCTGTGAGGCCCTAAATGTAAGTAAACTATTTGCAAAGCACCTGTGTAAACCCGAAAATCTACCACTATAAAGGTCACTGTATGGTGGTTATATACAGTCTGCAGAGCCTGTGTACACTGATTCCCATCACAATATGGTCACGTATTGCGGTATTATTGGTCTTTGTGTACTGATCATAATATGTAGGGGGATTTTTCAGTCAAATTTGTGGGCATGTTTTTGGCGTATAATCAGGTTCCTATGTAATAGGGTTATTGGTAATGTTGGTCTTGGTACAGTGGATTTGTTTGGTAGCAGTATAATGGCAGCAGATGTATGGTGAGATATTTACCCTTTGTACTATCTACATTATCTAACAGCATGTCCTGGTAAATGTTCGTGCTTTGGGGCCCTGGCTTCTCTAGTTACGCCCCTGTGCATGTCGTTCTACTTGTAAACCAGAACATGTTTGAAAATAGGAGATACTTGGCCGTGTAGTAGCATGTGATACTTTTTCTAAACCCTGTCACCCCTGAGAAATTATTCACACAGATAAATCATGAGGAGTTTGTATTTAAAAAAAAACAAAAAAACAAAAAAAACCTGCTTCCATTGCTGTTCACATAAATGCAGTAACAGCATGGAAAGTGTTTGAAATAATTTATTGAAATAACTGTAATACATTTTAATCAAAAAGTTAAAAATTAATAAAATTTCATTAAGTTTAAAAATCTGATTTTTATTATTGGAACAGTAACATTAAATAGATATAATGGACGCCTTTATAATGAATTATTATTTCTCAACACTTCTAATTTGAAAAACAACAACTTTTTGGGGGGGAATAATAAAAAATGTCTAGGCTTAGACTTTCTTTTTCCCACAGTAACCCAATCGAGCCCCCTTTCATTTTCATAAGGCTCTGATAAATGAAGGGGGAGCAAATGGCAAAAGTGGTGGTGTTTTTTTGCAATAAAAAAAAATATTCTTTTTTATCACAAAGAGCCCTTTAACAATTTCGGCTCGAGCTGAACACTAGGGTTTATCCCCAAGGTTATTTGGACGTGGTTTTAGGCAAGGCTTTTGAACGTTTCCGCTCCCCCAAAAACCCCACTGAAACCCTTTTTCAAATGGGTTTTAGAGGCGTTTCTCGGCGAGGTTTTGGATGAGGTTTTCTACAAGGATTTCACCCATAAAAATTAATAGCCAGGGCAAAAACCACGCTGAAAACGCGCCAAAACCCTGCCAAAACTGCCCAAAAAACCCCTTAAAAATTTTAAAAATGCCTTTTTTTTTCAGGCTTCCAAAAAGCATGAAAAAATCGTCGTGGTGAACAAAACGGGGTTTTTTATAGGAATCAATTAAATTAACTAAGGGCGTTTTGAACGAGGGAATGCTCCGAAAACCGCATCCAAATAAGCCATGTGAACATGCCCTTAAAGTGTGGTTGGGAGTATATTAATGTCACCCACTTTTACATGTATTATGTAATAAAAATAATGTTTCCTTCTTTTATCAGCTTCCTTTTCTCCTCTCTCCTACCTTCTTATTTGCTCACTCAGTCAAAAATTACTATGAGAATCCTACCTGCAGAGGAGACAGGAAACAGCTTAACCGAGTGTCCAGGTTATTGAGAGGGATGGAGGGGAGGCAAAAAAAATGGTGTTGGCTCAGTGTTAAACTGGGGAGCCTAGGGCCCATAGGTGGAGTTGACTCTAGGGGGCACCAGATAAGGTGTTTCTGGACCCACCAGTGGAGTTTATTTTAGGGGTGCACCCTATAGCTACTGTAAAGGAATGTATGTGCCTCCTTTACTCTGCCTCTTGCTTGTTGCCTCTTTCTATGCTTTTTTGCCTCTCCTAAGGATGTATATGCAGTGACAAAACAATTCCAGGTCTACCATGCTCAGGGGGATATGGGGGGCCGTTCAGGGTTGTAGGTAAGTGGGGTATCCTTTCACATTCCCTGGGTCTTCCTGTGCCCATGTGGACAGGGGTTAACTGTGACCTTGAATACCCATTGGGGGAGCACAACATCACAAATACACCCCAAGTAAGGCCGTCGACTCTCGAGGGGGCACGGGTTCCCTGACAGGGGCCAAATTTATAAATAATATTTTTACTAATAGTTTTTAGACTCTTCATAATTTCTATTTATGCATTCCATAAATTTGGTGAAGTTGCAACTTTAAACTGATATGATGTCACATAACAGACACCATGCAGTTGTAATGTGGCTATGATACAGTCAAACACATGGACATACTATTTGTAATCAACTGCTAGTGGCCAGGCAAGTTTACAAGTAAAACTGCAGTTTATCACGGCACCCACTTAGTACTGTTAACTAGTTATATATACAGACACAGAGCCAGTCAGAGCCTGATAAACCCATACATGCTAATTGTATGCCCTAGGGGGGATATGATCTTCCAGCAAGACAATATAACATATCACACAGTTAAAAATGTCTGGCTGTTGTTGAAAGAGCATGACTAAGACTTCCAAGTACTACCCTAGGCAACTAACTTCCCAGACTTAAACCAATTGCACATCTGTGGGCCCACCTCGATGGTCATGTGTGCTGTATGAATCCTTCCCCCTGCTCCCTCCAATAGCTGTGGTATGCGACAGCATGGTTCGAGATGCCTGTGAAAACCTATCAGGACATTATTGGGTCACTCCCAGCCCATCCAGCTACTGTGTGTGCTGCACTCGGTAATTACACTGCATAGTAGCTGGTGGTCATAATAATGTGATCTAACTGTGTACTTGCTTAGCCTATGTTCACACAACGTATTTGTGGGGTGTACTTCGGCACGTAATTGTGCTGCAATGCACCCGAGGTATGCCCCACAATTACGGTAAAATCATAGCACTCATTGAGTGCTATGATAACTCCACATATGTCACAGCGCTCTGTACGCACCCGTATAAAGAAGTGGCATGTCACTTTCTTCGAGCGATTACGTGCTGGGGAAAACAAAAGTAATAGGAGGCCGAGCCATAGCGCTGTTGAAAGTACGCGCTGGCCAACAGTAGGCATATTGTGGTGCGCACAGGTACGCGCCACAGTATGCCATGTGAACATACCCTTATAGTTAAAGTCACACTCACTGCACCCTGCAAAGAGATGCAAATACAAATGAATACCGGTCAAAGTGAATATCCAGATACTTGGAATTACTGTAGGTAATTCATTTAACGAGGATCTTACCATGTAAAATAAAATAGGTATGGTAGCTTCATTATGGGAAGGGACTTTATTTTGTTGTGTTGATAGTAGGTTTACCTCACTTAAAGGGTACTCCAGGTGTAAGCTTTACTTCTTATAATCTTCTAGCATTATAATATAAATATGACATCTGCTATAATACATATTATTGGCTCTTGTAAAAAAAAATCCACATAGCATGTCTGTTTCCTTATGTTTTCCCCCCCAACCATTTCTCCTTCATATCCCAGCAACCCTATAGTATACGACTTGTTTTATTGACACACTGTAAAACCTTTACTGCATATTTTCATGTGTGTGTCATTCTGGATCTATATGGCAGCTTCTTGCTAAGCATTTCTACAGCAACATGCAAGCCTAGCAGGAGATGCAATAAATGGCTCCTAGCTTTGTCCATGGCTGCTATGTATTCTTATGTCTGTCCGATATGTAAATATTAAAGATCTGGGTATGTGGACTAGAAGCAATGCATTCATTAACATTTCTTTATAGGATAATTACACTTCTGGTTTTCATTTACTGCATTGGACTTTCTCTATTAAAGGTTAATCTAATTTATTCACAAAACCAAAGATTTCCTTTTAATATGTTACTGGAATTAGAGCATAGAAAATTGATTTTAAAATTAGTTTGCTTTATATTCAGCAAAATTACTTAGCTGAAATTATTTGTTTTCTCAAGGCGTCTCATACAGATAACCCCATTCCGTGTGCACAAGGACATTATAGATGGGGTTGTTTAAGATCCCCTCCATTAGCCAGAACAGACAGACACTCACAAAGATTTGCCCTTGGTCTGACGGACCTGTCTGTGGGTAACATGTTAATGACATCCATTGCTGTGTGGAGATCAGCAGATATCTCCATGCCATGCCCTGTACTATTTGAAAAAGGGTAGTTTTAACGAGAAAACTCTTTAATGATATTCTATACTGCTTAAAGAGATTTTCTGGATTTCTATAAATAAAACTTAAAAAGAACCCATGACACCTCCTGACATTTGTATTCCCTATGAAGTAACAGTTCTGGAGCATCTTCTCTTATAACTATTGGGCTATGTCTCCACTGCACACATTTTCAGTAATTTTTTCAGTGTTTTTCATTTTCTAAGGACTTGTCGCCACGGCAGAGTTTTCAGTCTGTCTTACAGACGGTTTGAAAATCGTCTGTAAACCAATTGTCAGCCTTTTACCTTGATTTAAATAGGAAATCCGTGCAGTAGTCCCCACTGCATGGATTTACTGCCGGACTTTTTTTACACCGCCGGCGTTTCTAAAAACTTAGAACATGATCATTCTTCCACCCGTTTTCGGGTAGAACATGATCATGTTAGTGGTTGAAGGGGACAGGGAATCCGCAAACCACGGACAGAACCGTCCCCCAAAACCACATACAAGATGTCAAAATACCGACCAGATTCTTTAAATCAGAATCCGGCCAGTATTTTAACCTGCCATGTGGACACACCTTAAAACTGCTGAAAAAACGACTGAAAACAGATCCCATAGACTTTAAGGGCATGTCCCCATGGCAGGTTTTTCAGCCAGTTTTACAGGCGTTGTTCAGTTTTGAAAGCCGTCTGTAAACCGGCTGTCAATCCTTAATGGAAAATCCGTGCAGATTTTCCGTCGGACGGTTTTTTAGGCCGCCGGCAGTCCGCAAAACATTGAACATGTTCATTCGTCCGCCCGGAAGCCGGGCGGAACATGAACAGGTCAATGCGAAGGGGGAGGGTTTGAATCCACAACCCGCGGAGAAAAGCCGTCCCCCTGCAGTAGTGTACACAGCCCCAAAACAGAGCAAATACTGGTCGAAATAATCTGACCGGGATTTTCTCTGTGTGTGTAAACGGTCCCTAATAGTAAAAATGTTCTGTAGTCTCCACAGACCGATTTTTTTCAGCTCATTATTGCTGCTGGTCGTTTTCGAAACATGTTGCAAAAAACGCCAGAAAATTTACTATTGGAGTCTATGTAACGCGCCAGACGTCTTTTGACGTGTTTTTTGCCCTTTTTTTGGCACATTTTTTGCAGAAATCCACAGCAATTCTAATGCTGTGCATCTCTGCAAATAATAATGGCAAAAACGCACCAAAAAACGCAAAACGCCCCAAAAAATGGTCAGTGTTTGAGCTGTTTTTAACATGCACTGGATAAAAAACTTGCTGAGTTTTTTGTCCACTGCTGTGTAGACCTAATCTTGTAGTGTTCCTCTGTTATTTCTTCTAGAAATGTATTACTGAATCAGTCACATGGGTACTACTGTTTGGGCTTGTCCCCATGGCAGGATTTTCAGTCTTATTTACAAACAATTTTCGGATTTAAATGCCGTCTGTAAACCAACTGTCAACCATCTTGATATACTTTAATAGGAAATCCGTTTAGCAGTTCCCACTGAATGGATTTTCTGCCAGATGGTTTTTCACACCGCCAGCATTCTGAAAAACTTGTTCATTCTTCCGTCCGGTTTTCGGGCAGGACACAAACATGTCAGTGGTTAAGGGGGACGGGCGAATCCGCAAACCATGGACAAAACCATCCCCCAAAACCAGAGAAATGATGTCAAAATACCTGCCAGATTATTTAATCAGAATCCGGCTAGTATTTGCAGTTTTAAACAGATGTGTCCCTCACCACTGGTTGGATAATGTCAGATTGTAACACCCAGCTGATAGATTCAGTAATACATTTCTAGAAGGAAAAAGAGAGGAACAGCACAACAGAGATATAAGAGAAGATGCTCCAGAATTGTTATTTCACAGGGATAAAGATATGTCAGGAGATGTCACAGCTTTAATCATTATGTAAATAAAACATTGTGAAATTTTCTAATATATTTTGTGGTGTAATTCATCACTATTTTCATTTTATTTCAGAAAATGCTCTATGGGCTACATAAATCAGCAGCTGCTGCTACAGTTTGAGTCTGAAGTCTAAACTCTTTAGCTCACAGAATATTTCTCACACAAAAAATAAAATCAGAATTGTATTTTTTAACCCCTATATCCGACCAGATACTGATGCATGTTCTTCTTTTGTTTAAAAAAAACAACGGTAATGTGTATATGCCTTGGATTATAATGATTAAAAAATAACTTTTAATGATTCTTTATAAAATTAGCCTATAAAGACAGCCTTCTCAATCCCTGAAAACCCCTAATCAGACTAAGACTGCATATCCAAAAGATCAGAGTAACCGCCCTGACAAGGGCGACCCTGACGGGTACCTGGGCTAGTAAACAATAGTATGTCCCTAGTCAAAAAAAAATATTGATAAATTGGATCAAATAAATATTTCATTTTGGGGAATATAGGAAAGCCCTAGACATTCATATGAAAAAAACATCAGATAGCAGTAAGAAGGTGCAAATAAAGACACTAGTAATAATAGTCCACTAAAGTCCCAGATAATACAGTACTATCAATACTGGGATACAACATACAAATATATGAATGAGTCTCATGAAGATTCCACATTGTTCCAACGCGTTTCTCTCGGATGAAAGGGTTCATCAGGGAACAATGGAATAATAGTAACCCCCAGTAGGCACAGATTACACACAACCCACTAAATCTAAATAAACTCACATTCCTTACATAATCAGAATAGATAAGAAGAGATGTCCACAATACTCCTTAGTTTTTTCTCCGCCATTTTTTGTATTAGCAGGTATACTATCAGTGGGTTTGCCCCCCAACCCGCACACTATGAATATATCGGGCATTTGGGTTTTGTTCTTCTTTTCTTAACTGTTTTTGTTTTCTGATTGTAGATTTTGTTTTATTCTATATTATGTACAAGTCTGAATCTCCTCCATAAGAAATAGCCTCCTACGTACAGAAAAATGTGTTTGGGGTGTTTGACCCTCACCAGTGCAGACCAGGGCTCTGACAGGGTTGGGTGAGATTCCTTTAATATAACTCTATTGGGTAAAGTTTCTTCTCGAAGAGAGTACCATAAAGGGGTAGAGAGACTCGTAGGACATGGAATTCCTTCTGAGAGAAAAAACACAGAAGTGAGTTTTGTTCCGGGAAGAATAACACCTTCTCTAAACCAGGAGTAAGAACCCTGAAACAGTTGTCTACAGATGGGTGACTCTTCCTTAATGAAAAAGTGGGCTTAAAACCCCAGTCCTGTCTCAAGGCTTTGTAATGGGTTACATTAGACTAAAAAGAAAGCTACTTCCAATAGGTGGCACTAGAGAGACCTTATTTCTCCTACCAGCGGAAAGCTCATTACCTTATTTTATTTTCTCAGTGAGCATTGCATGGCCTTTATAGTGCTGTTCCCAAGGAGAAAATTTACCCCTCCAGCCCCTGTGAAAGTAAATTATAAGTCAGGGAAGGACCTGTCAACCACGTGAACAATTAATTTTACCCTTGTACTTAGTAACTGCATTTCCTTTTGCAGCAATAACTGAGAGCAAACTCTCAGGTAATATGTTATCAGTCTTATACATTGCTTGTGAAGAATTTTCAGCTTTTTGTATTATTCAAAACACTGTTTTTTATGTCGCTAATTTCAGTCTCTGATGAAGGATCTGTGTTTGGCTTTATACAGTTTTCAGAGAGTAAAACATTGATAGCGTAGGCTCCCAGGATCCTTCCTGAAGAGGAACCCTAAAACAGGCATATCTATCACTCATTCTGTTGACTAGTTAGGGTGTCGATGGCTGGACCTCTACCAATCAAACACTAGTAGACAGTATTAAGGATATTATATTACAGAATAATTTGCTTATAATTACAAATTTTACAGTGGATTTTAAAGGGGTCAGTTTTCACAATCATGGTATTGGCATTGGACAACATTTTTTTTAATAAAAAACTCATTTTCCACTCTATATATTGAAGTCTGTGCATAATGTATGGCCATAGAGTTTGCTGTGTCTTATCTTGATAAACACATTAGGATATAAGGTGAATTACAAAATAATATCACTTTTTTTCTGGTTATTCGTGCATACAACTATTTAAAGTATGAGTATGCAAGTGTATGTCTAACTTGACCCAACTTGACCGATACACCTCCTTCCTCCACAGGGCACATTTAAAAAGACAAGTTCTAGGCTGTATCAGTAAAACAAATCACCAAATCCTCTACCTATGTGCTCCATACCCCGAGGAAAGGATCTGTGCATTCACCTTTATGTAATAATATAATGGAGAACAGTATCATATGTAACCTGGTTCTCTAGAAAACATTGCAGAGTAATTTGTTAGTCTATACAAATTATATAACATGGTTTCGTTCATATTTTTAAAGAAATAAATGCACAATGATCTCACTTCTACACTGAACTCCTTACAATTTCTTGAAGTTATTTCCTTGCCTCAAGGTATGCATTTTTCTCTTTTTTCTTCAAGAATATATTACAGTTCCAGCAGGTGTTGCTAGTGCTCACAATAGTCCAGTGAAAAAATACAAAATAATCTGTCTTGACATTACATTAGGACTTTAATCCTCAGGACAGTCCACAACCACTGGGGATCTGACGCTCAGATATTTGAGGCCACAGCACTTAAGCGAGAGCTGCAGCTCCCTTATTGAGATATAACATATTAGTACATCATTATGCCAGTATGGAGGTGTAGAGCGGGCTCACTCCCTGAGTCCACTCCATGGATGGCAGGCGCCAGCTATACCAGGTATACACCACTTATGCACAGCACCACAGTGCTCTTCTCCCTACTCTCACCGGCCATATCTTAAGCATACCTTACTTCACCCCGACTCTTATCTACCCCATGTTACAGTAGTCACTTGATAAAGACACAACAGCCAAAATGTCAAGACAAAAGTCTACATGCCACCACCTGCACGATCTACCTATCTGGAACAGAGCAATATATGTTAAAAACTGTATTACCAATCATAAATAATACTAATATATGGAGACTTTGTATTGGGAATTTCTATCACATTTGTAAATATGCCACAAACATGCCTAATTTTTGAGTGCCGTAAATGATCTATTCTCTAGCTTTTAATTACAGCTGACACCCACCGCTAACAGCAGTGATCGGAACCAGCTCCAATCCCTGCTGTTTAATCCTTTAGCAACATGATGAATGTGATTGGGGCATCTAAATTAATGAGGAACGAGTCTGTGAACCGTTCCTTTCTCCAATCGCCCCTCTCTCTCCCAGAAGTAGACCACAGGGTGTCGGCAGTAGCTATGGCAGACAGAATCCTAATGAAGGCATCTATAGCCACCATGTTAGCGCTCCTATTACTTCCTGCCTGAGGCAAAAAGTAAGAGAATCACCATCTTGGTACATTTTTCTGCATCAGCTGGTGTACTAGTGATCGAGCCCACTAGTGGTCAAGTACCCTACAGGGACTAAAAGTACATATATGAAAATAAAAAAAATGAAGTTTTAAAAACAAAGAAAAAGTTCAAAACACGCCCATTTTTGTTGTTTTACAATTACAAAAATAAAAAAGTTATACATAGTTGGTATTGTCGCATTCATAAAAGTCCATTGTATTAAAATGTAACATCACCGTATGTTGAACACTGTAGGAGAATAAAAATTCCAAACACCAAAATTGTGTTCTTTTTTTATTCCAATTTTTTGGGGACATGAAATAACAATAAAAAACAGAACAAAAAGTCGCATGTATCCCAAGATGTTTGAAATATAAATTACACTGCAGCCTGCACAAAATGAGCCCTCACATTGCTATAGATGGAAAAACAAAAAAATTATTGGTTGCAGAAAGTTAAAGAGTAAAGAATGTTTTTTTAAAAAAAAGTATTACAACATAATGAAAACCCTACAGATTTGGTATCACAAGAATTTTATCAACCTGCAGAAAACAGATAACCTATCATTTTTACCATAGTAAACACCTTAAAAACAACACCCCCAAAAAATTGTGGGTTTTTTTGCATTTCTCTTCAATTTTTTTCCATTTGCCATTACATCATATGGTAAGGTCTTTGGCACAATTAAAAAGTACATCTAGTCCCACAAAAAACAAACCACCTTTATGTAGATGGAAAAATAAAAAAGTTTTGGCTCTTGGAAGGAACGGAGGAAAAAAGTAAAGAGCCACAAAATTATGACCAGGCATTAGGAAGGGGTTAGAGTGTACAGAATATAATGCAGATCTTACATTCTGATTTTGTTACAATGATTCCCAAAACATAAACTGATCACATATCATCGTACTGCTAGTACCCCAGCAATCTTTAAGGAAACTCAGTAGAACATGTTCAGCTCTCTTGAAACCACAATGGAAAGAGCTCATTAGGCAGTGCCCACAGGTATAAGTGGCTGGTCAGTATAATACATGAATTGTGCCCAGTCCTACATAGGGAGGGACACTCTTTGTAGTAATTATGTGCTATGTCAAATAGATGGAGGTTTTGACCTAGAACTCTTCTCCATTAACCCAGAATATCTAAATTGTTTTTTTAAAACCAGACAACTCCTTTAAACTACTCAGTTTATTGAGGCAACTACATAACATAGTAATTTCTACATATTTTTATGGATAGAAGTACAGATTTAGAAAGGTTTCATTTCATTTGTTTTTGATACTGTGTGATATTACCCACAATATCCCCCATCATGATGCACACCAATACATAAACATAGAAAGGGATTCTTTACTGTAAGAGCAGTGAGACTGTGGAATTCTCTGCCAGAGGGACTTGTCATGGTGAATTCAATAACAGAGTTCAAAAAGGGTTTGGATGCATTTCTGGAGCGTAATAATATAACAAGTTACAGTGACTAGGATTCAGGAGAGAGGTCATTGATCCAGGGATTTTTCTGATTGCCAGATTGGAGTCAGGAAGGAATTTTTCCCTAAAATGAGGACAATTGGCTTCTACCTCATTGGGGGTTTTTGCCTTCCTCTGGATCAACACCTTAGCACAACAGGCTGAACTAGATGGACGACTTGTCTTTTTTTAGCCTTACAAACTATGAAACTATGAAACTATGAAATATAATATGGCACATTTCCTATAGAAATCCTCTCATTTTCTCATAGTTAAATTTTAGGTTGACTTTTTTTCACAAGTAGCGTTCCTCAACCTTATCTAATATTAATCACAACTTCATAACAATAAAATGGTATCATTATAGAATAAATGCAATTAAAACAAATAGCTGTTACTAACATAAACATATAGTAAATTACACAACAAATACTAAAGAAAATGGTACATTTCAAGCCTGCTCACATTTTATCCCCCAATACGGCAAACAATAACACATAGGTGAGATTAGAGGTATGGAAGAAAAAGCGTTCAATCACAGCGAGAGCTCTGTACAGTACTTTGCCATGTTAAATAGCTCACTGACTTGCAATATGTAAAATCCTAATTGAGCAGTTCATTTCTGAACCTGGCAACCTATTCGGGAATGAGCTTGTGTTGGTTTTCCTAATATGTGTCTCACTTCTGAAAAAAAGAGAAAACTTATTTATTACTTTACCTCTGAAGTGCTGTTTCCAAGTGCCTGTCAGTATACAAGGCTGTCTAGTGTCTCTCGGCTGCACAAGGTATTCCTTATATACCCTGTAGCTGTAGGTAGTGTTTTAAAATCTAGTTGGACAGGAGGTGAAGTCATATGAAAGGCACTTTCATTAAAAAAAACTAAGCTTATGAATACCAGACCTTCTGTAAAAAAGTTTGGTGAGGTCTGCTATGAGTAGGGAATCAGGTTTCTGTAGTTTCACAAATGCCACATCCTAAACTGGAATTACTTGCAGATGTGTAGAAAGCAAAATTACTCTGTCATTCTTAATGCTTTGTGTTCAATTAAATATGTAAGTTTTATTATAAATCTATTCTGGATTTAAATTTGATATAAATACATGAGGGACAAGCATTGTCAAGCTGAGTTTGCATACAGAGGTATAAATAATTAACAAATAACCAAAATATATTAAAAAAAATTAATAAATAAAAACAAAGGGTGACATGTCAGAAAAGAGGCGCCACCGTGACAGTTTTAAGGCACATTAAATAAGTGTATTTTGCATCTGAATGTATGAACCTGTCATAAATCTGAAATGTGCTATACCTTGCATAGCATATTTGAGGCATATAGCGAGCATATTTTAGGCACATAACTTAGGCACATAGCAAATCTTAGGCACATAGCTAGCACATCTTAGGCACATAACTTAGGCACATTCAAATGTGTCATTCCTGGCACAAAGGGCGACATGTCATAGATTTGACGCATTCTAATTCCACTACAACAACTCAAGCTCAGGTAGTCCACTTTTAAATTGGTCTACCTGTTCCAGCAGTAATGTGTCCAGTTTTGCCGTCCTCCAGTCATAAATGTGTAGAATCATACGGTTGTGGAGCAATACGCCTCCAGAACACTCCCCGGATACTTAGGCGGCATGTACAAGGGTGTTCGAGGTGAAATAAGCCTAATTTTGGATTGCGCCTGCTTATACATCTAGAAAACAGGGCTGCAACAGTTCTTGGGCTGAAAGGACACCAGAATACTAGCACAGCCTCGTTGTTATGGCTGGTAGTAGTGGATCCACTGGACCACCGCAAGCGATGGTATAAGCCAGGTCTACCAGTGTCTACCAGGTCGCTACCCCTGACATGACTTGCTTGCGGTGGCAAGTCGGGGACAGGCGGTAAGGTCAGGACAGGCGGCAAGATTCGTGGTCAAGGAACATAGGCAAGAAGGTACGGTACACGGTAAATCAGTAGACTAGGAACGCTTTCTCAGTAGGCTAAATGGCACTAAAGATCCGGCAAGCGGAACAGGAAAGGATAGGCTAAAATAGGGGCAGCTACCAGCAATACCTAATTACCTACGGAGCGGGGGTGCGCGCGCCGGGAGACAGAAGCTGCAGCAGGAGCGCGGTCAGGTAAGCAGGAAGGGGGCTGGCTGGAGAGAAGGGCGCGCCCGTGGCCCGACATGCAGGTCGCAGCACCGCTCGCTAACGGGGCACGGGTGCATCTGCGACCCGAGGTGAGGGGCACCTGTGACAGTACCCCCCCACCCCCCCTTCAGCCTCCCCCTCTTTCTGGCCAGGAGGAATCTCTGGATTACGTTACAGTCCAGAATATTGTCTTCTGGCTCCCAGGACCTCTCTTCAGGCCTGAACCCCTTCCAGTCAATGAGGAAATGACGCTTTCCTCTGACCATCTTCATGGCCAGAATCTTTTTAATTGTAAAGACATTGGTGGCATCCGCCTCAACAGTAGGAGAAACAGCCTTCCGGGAGAAACGATTCAGGATAACAGGCTTCAGGAGAGAGACGTGGAAGGAGTTCGGGACCAGCATAGTAGGGGGAAGACGTAGCTTATATGCCACTGGGTTGATGCGTTTCAGGACCTCGAACGGTCCCAGGAACTGAGGGCCAAGTTTATAGCTGGGGATCTTGAGATGGATATATTTAGCCGACAACCACACTTTGTCTCCAGGAGAGAAGGTCGGGGAAGGTCTTCGTCTTTTGTCGGCTTGTGTATTAGTACGAGCTGAAGCCTGTTGCAGAGATTGATATGTCTGATCCCAGATAGCCGAAAGATCCCGGACCAATTCTTCCACAGCAGGAACCTCAGGGGATACGGAGAGGAGGAGAGGTGGGCGCGAATGTCGCCCGTAGACAATGAAGAAGGGAGTGGCACCGGCCAACTCCGAGTCCAGTGAGTTGTAGGAAAACTCAGCCCAATGTAAAAGGTTGGACCAGTCGTCCTGACGTGCAGAGACGAAGTGGTGCAGGTAGCAGCCCAGAATCTTATTAACCCTCTCTACTTGCCCATTAGACTGAGGGAAGTAGGCCGAAGAGAAGTCCAATTTCACTTGGAGTTGGGTACAGAGGGAGCGCTAGAATCAAGAGACAAATTGGACCCCCCGATCCGAAATAATTTGCTGGGGAAGTCCATGTAGCCGGAAGATATGTTGAAAGAACAGACCGGCGAGACGGGGAGCAGAGGGTAGACCGGGCAGAGGAATGAAATGAGACATTTTGGAAAACTGATCCGTGACTACCCAGACCATGGTATTACCAGAGGAAGGCGGGAGATCAGTAACAAAGTCCATAGCCACGTGGGTCCAAGGACAGTTGGGGATCGGCAGTGGCTGGAGTAGACCTGGCGGCTTGAGATGCGGCGACTTGTTATGGGCACAGGAAGCACAAGATTCCAAGAATTCACGAACACCCTTGAGCAGGCCAGGCCACCAGTAGAAACGGGAGATGAGAAAGCACGATCTTTGCACCCCAGGGTGCCCTGCCACTCGAGAACAATGTTCCCAAGAAAGTATCCTCTTCCGTAGAGCCGGGCGTAAGTATGTCTTGCCGGGAGGAATTTGTCTCAGATCTACGGGTGCGGCCGAGATCAACCCTTCTGGAGGGATGGTGTGCCATGGAACAGGTTCTTCCCCAATCACGTCTGAGGCACGGGAGAGAGCATCAGCTTTAATATTCTTTTTGGCCGGGCAGAAATGAATTAGAAAATCAAACCGGGAAAAGAAGAGGGACCAGCGAGCTTATATAGAAGAAACAAAAAGTATTTTCAGATTACCCTCAGTCAGTGTGTACGAGGTGTTCATACGGGTTGTCAGTTCTGTTTGGATGCACGGTGAATCCGGAAACTCCACGGTAACAAAATGCTTTCAATTCCCTTAATTCCAGCATCCACTTTGTTTCAACACAAGTATTGCAGGCACAGACTTCCAGGGCTTCGTTTAAAACACTTGAAACTTTTATTTTACGTATTAAAATTCTTCAAAAGGTACATACAGCATAGATAGCAGCCTTACCCACTATATGGAAGGTATGGGATCACATAGGTATTGAATCAACCGACGCGTTTCGGCATAAAGCCTTAATCCTGGTCTGGTTGCAACATACTACTGTGTTTCTATTTATAGAAAGCCGGGAGAACCAATCTTAGCTTCCGGTAGAATTAACCCTATGATCACAGTATTTATATTTGCAATCTCATCCTATATAAAATGACATAATATATAAACTTAAAACAAATGTAAATATAATATAATACAATACCTTTCTCTACACTATATTCAAAAAAGGAAGTAAAAAACAAAAAAAATAACTTTTTAAAATTATATATGTTTTCTATATAAAGTTCACACATCTAACAAATACCTTTGTAATAATATAGAAGATCATGTTTGGTATTTAATCCCTGTGGTTACCTGGTAGAATAAAAAAACAAAAAAAAAACTTTTTGATTATATATGTTTTATATTCAGTGCACACATCTGACAGATACCTTAATAATAATATAGAAGATCATATTTAATATTTAATCCCTGTGGTTGCCTTGTACAAAGATAAAAGATCCATCTTGCTTCCTTACTTAAAACAATATCCCGAATGTTGCCACCTCCAACTGGAGCCAATATTCTCTCAATACCTGTCCAGCAAAAGGAGGTTGAATCTCCTCAATGTTCTTCCAAAAAATGTTTGGAAACGGCTGAATATTGTGTTGCCAGACAGTTTTCCGTGCATCAGATAGATGCCGTCTGATTCTTACTTTCAGTTGTTGTACATCCTACTTATTGTACCCGACATTTTTTACAGGCAATTAAATATATTGCGTTTTTTGTATTGCAGTTAATATATTGTTGTATCTTATATTCCTTATTTGTAACATATGATGTAAACGTATTACTTGTTAGTGTGTATTGGCAAGCTAAACAGGGGTTTTGTCCGCATTGAAAAAAGCCTTTATATGTGAGCCCAAATAATATTCTTTTTTTTTTCACTTATATAGCAACTAGGCGATATAATAGATCCAATATTAGGGGCTTTTTTTTTTTTTCCCGGTCACCAATGGAGTAGTTCCTTTCTTCGGCAGAAAAGGTTTTCGAGAAAAACCCGCAAGTGAGGGTCTTGCCCTTGAGCCCCTTTTGGGTAAGCACTGCCCCGGCTCCCACCGAGGAGGCGTCGACCTCTAGAACAAACGGTTTTTATCCGTATCTGGCCGGGAGAGTACAGGTGCATAGGCGAAAGCGGACACCAACGACGAAAAATGTGGTACAAACTGCCTATAGTAATTGGCGAATCCCAAAAATCTCTGTATGGCTCGGAGGCTCATGGGTCGTGGCCACTGCAGAACGGCCGATAGCTTGGTGGGTCATCGCGGCCTTTTTCGGAGATAATACCCGAGAAAAGGAAGACTTCTGTGGCGGGTTTTTTTTAAAGCTTGGCATAGAGGCGGTTGCCCTTAAACGGTTGAGGATGCTGCACTGGGTGATGGGGACTGGACGGCCGAGAACACCAAAATATCGTCCAGATAAAGGACACACAAGTTGCAGGAGGCCCCGGAAAATAGCTTGGGCTGGTGCATTGCAGATCCAAAGGGCTTGACCAGGACTCGAATGCCCGCCCGGGGTGTTAAAGGCAGTCTTCCATTCATCCCCTTTCCCAAAAATACGATTAATTGTAGGCCCCTTAGGTGAATTTAGAAAATTCTTGGCCCCCCGGAGTCGGTCAAAGAGTTCAGGATAAAAGGGAAAAGGGGGTCTGGTTCTTGGGTTATTTATTGGCCCCTGGTAGTCAATGCCTGGCGTAGGGATCCATCCATTTTTCTAAAAAAAGAACCGGCCCCGGCTGGAGAGGAGGTTGCAATAAATCCCTTCTGGGATTTTTTAATGTGGCCGATATTGCCGAGTTCTGGACAGCGTGGGTAGATCCACCCCAGGGGGAAAGGGAAACAAATAAAAAAGGGGGGGGGGCGGGGGGGAAAAAAAACAAAAAACCCCCAAAAGGAAAAAGGGGAGGGGGGGGGGGGGGTAAAAAAAAGGAACCTTTCCCCCCCGGGGTTGCCTTGCCCCCTCCCCACTAACCCCCTTTAAAACCGGGCACAAAAATTTTTCCCTTTGGGGTGCCCCCACTTTAAGTAAAAGGGGCGGGCGGAAGCGGACCAGATAATGAGTGTCTCCCACGATGGGAGTAAAATGGGTTTTTAGGGGGACCGGGGGGGGCATGCCCGGGGAACCAAAGGGAGCATTCAAGAAATTTTCCCGCGACCGGGTCCCTGAAGGCCCAAGGGTTGAAATGAATCCCTGACCCTGTCCCGCTAGAAGGGCAGGTCAGACAAGGAGAAGGGCTTTTTTTTCACCTGGGACGCTTCCCAGTACCCTAGTGGTGTGTTTTCCGGCCCCTGAAGCGGGTGGGGAGGCCTGTGGAAGTGCTCAGGACGCAACAATAGAGGCAAAGGGTTTTCCCCACGTCTTCCGGGAAAATTTCGCAGAGAAAAGTGGGCCCATCCCTGCTGGCCTCCTTTCTGTGGCTGAGGGATGATGTGGTGGCCTTGAAAAAACGGGGGGATTGACGAGGAAAAAAGCGAGTTTGACCGGTTCACGTCCAGGCGGAGCTCTTCTTGCCTTTTCCCAAAAAAAGGATGTCGATCCGAGTGGCCCCGGGAGATAAGCTCGCTTAGCGGGGGGAAAAGGGGGGGGAAAAAGGAAGAAAACGAGCAGACAGGGGTCTTTGGTGGGGAGGCCCTTTTTGAAGGTGGCGGCTAAAACCAATCGTTCCATGAGGCTCCGAGGCCAAGGTGCGGAACTGCACCGCATAAACGCCCACCGAAAAAGGGTTCCCCTTTGGGGAAATTTAACAAAAAACAGTCTCGGGGGGGAGGCTCGGGCAGGTTCCTCAAAAAACACCCCGGAATTTGGTGAGGAAAGTAAAAAGGGCA
>JAODAL010062250.1:0-19857 GCA_025379985.1 Phyllomedusa bahiana | reverse complement strand
ATTTTGGCGTGGCCGGACTTATATAGTGCAGTACGTCAAGAACCCCCCGCCGGTCTCTGATTGGCTTCCCTCTGACATGCTCGGCTTGCCCTTTTCCCTCCCGATTTTTCCCCAATGTGGCCATGTGTCCAGAATTTTATCAATAAAAAGAACTTCGTTCACCCAAAGCCCCCAAAGTTCGACTTGTTCCGAACCAAATTTTTCCCCTGAAATTTTTAAACAATTCCATTTTCCTTGAACGATTCGCCCATCTCTAATACTATCCTTTGTGTCTAGATTAAGTCTATCTGGACCCACATCAACATTAATCTCTTTATTTTTATCCTGAAAAAATGCTTTTAAACGTAACCGTCTAAAAAAATTCTGCAAATCAATTTCAAATTGGAACCAATCAAAAGGAGCGGAGGGACTAAATAAAACCCCTTATTCAAACATGTTTTTCAAACTCAGTAAGTTCACTGATAAATTTTTTACTACAAGATTCACCTTTTGCATTTATCTCTGTGGAGGCCCCGGTTGCTGGTCTGTCGATCCCCCTTTCGTTTGTTCGCCCCTCCCCTCTGATTTTTTCTTTTTTGCTGCACGGGTTTCTACCCCTTCCTGGGGCCCTCTCCTCTTTTCGGTTCTGTAACCCTAAAAAATCATTTGCGGTTACCCGTAGAATCTAATCCATATTGTAAACCAAAATTTGGGGCGGTGAATCTCTGAAATTTCCTTTTGGGACAAAACATTTTGGGTTCGGGCCCCTGCCAACTATAGATTTCCCCATTCTCTAATTTTCTAAACCCCAGCCAATCTCTTTTCTTTCTCTCAATCTCTACTCTAGCCTCTAATTTTTTGCCCAAAAATTTTTCCTTAAATGAATCAAAGTCACTACTACAAAAGTGTCTTAATCTGTGCTTCATATCCATCCCCCCTGTTTGCAACAATGAAAATTCTTTTGGAATATCAATATTAAATAGCATAATTTCAAATGATTTTGTTGTTAAACTTTAAAATTTTTACAAAATTTAATGTCCTGTAGAAAAAAGGTTGGGGTAAATTTGAGCGCAGCCCTCTCGGTAACGTTGAACACGATGTATTCCCTCAATGTGTTGAATGAAGTTCCATCCTTCAATCTTTTTTGCCCTTTTTTTTTTCTTTTCAAAATGTTATGGGGGTAACTCAAAAAAATACATACATCTAGCAAAATTTAAAAAATCTTGAACATCCTTTCTGTGTAAAAATAGGGAAATCTAGTGATTAAGAGTGGTTGAATGAGGACGGGGTTCTGTATTTGATCCTACTGGATTAACCCTGTGCACGATCCCCCGGTTGCAGACAAAAAAAAGTAACAGTTGGGTCAGCACGAAGTCCAGAATATTTTACCCAAAAAAGCCCCCATCAAAGAACTCCCCTGGTGAAGTAGCCTTTAATCCCCCATAATAATCCAAGAACTTGATAAACACGGACGCAGCATAAAGGTTCTTTATTCAAGAATCAGGAGTAAAAGGGGCAATGTTTTTTGGCCAAAAAAAACAACAAGCCTTTTTTAAGCATAATTCAAATGCCAATGTGCTAATATAACACCCACTAACAAGTGTTAGCATATCAATTAACCAATGTGAAAAGAAGGTTTATCATAATTTACCAATCAAAATACATATCCAACGTGATAGGTGAACTATCCACAAATTAAAACTCTTCATTACCTGTTCAAATGAAGCGAGCGGGACCAATCGGTGGCAACTATAACAGCGGCGTCCTCTATCCTCTACCGCGCATGTCTATTATTCATACGCGCGTCAGCAGCCAGAGGACCCAGTGTGCATGACAGTAAGAGCACGCATGTCATTCAGATAATCAGCATCAGCGCACAATGCGCATGCTCTATGCCCGAACTCTCCGTATACATTAGATCATGCTATGCATTACTGGAGTAAGTACTTCAATACACGTCAATAAATAGGATACAAGTTATTCAGACTAGATGAGTCCTAGGATCTACACAACGGTACTTGGCATTATGTAACAAGCGCCATGATAACTAACATCTAGCAACGAGGCAGAGGCATCATATAACATAACACCACAGTCTCATGCTATGATGGCACTACCGCCACTCCACAACACACAACGTGTGAGCGAAGGGTGGTGTGCAAGGTAACAACCGGCGACATACCAACACAAGTACCTGTGTTATCCATGACAAATGGACTCATAGAACACAATCTATAATCATATTAATTCTTTAAAGAAACAGTAACTCCATAATGTAAAGTCCATAGATAGGCATACATCCGCATTCACAGGGATTGAAGACAGAGGGCCGAAACAAGAAAGAAGAAGGAGCCATCCAGATTGATCCCACTCGACTCCTTTACCCGAAGAGATACAAAATGTAAAAACATATAAATTATTATGTGAAACCAACAAGTGTAAATTAAAAACAAATAAAAGCAATCAGAGCACTATAACATATCTCAACACAGAATTATATCCTACTTGTATTAAATTCTATGTTCAGTCCTGCAGGATGTAATGATTTTAGTTCAAATATCCACTTCAATTCTTTTTTCAATAACAATTTTTCACGATCACCCCCTCGTCTCAAAAGTGGAACATGATCTATTACTCTAAATCTCAATTGCGAGATCGAGTGATTACACTCAACAAAATGGCGTGCCACCGGTAAATCCAACATTTTTCTACGTATCGTACTTTTGTGCTTATTGATTCTCTCCCTGACTTCCATTGTCGTCTCCCCAATGTAGATCTTACTACAGGGACAGGTAATCATATAAATAGCATAAGAAGTCCGACAAGAGAACCTTTCTCTGATCTTATACTGTTTGCCCGTTAGAGGATGATAAAAAGCATCACCTTTGACTATGTTGTTACAATTGCTGCAACATAGGCAAGGAAAATTGCCTGTCTTTGGTGGAGCTAAATAAGATTGTCTCAAACCTGAAGAGGTCGGAAGGTCTGATCTCACTAATCTATCCCGTAAATTTTTGCTCCTCCTATAAGCCATCATCGGAGCCTCAGAAAATTCCTCTACATCAGGGAAGCCCTTCTGAAGGATATGCTATTCTTTTCTCAGAACCTCAGCAATCTTAGGGCCTAATCTCCCATACGTGGTTACAAACGGGATTCTGCGATTGACCCTATTCCCTTGTGGCCTCAAAATATCTGTCCTCCTTACCTTTTTTATCCGTTTTTTAAATCTATCCAGAAGAGGTTTAGGATATCCCCTCTGGATAAATTTATTGCACATTTCTTCCACCTTATCATCAACCCTCGTCTCCTCCGACACAATTCTCCTCACTCTCAATAGCTGACTCCAAGGGAGTGAGTCTATCATATGCTTGGGGTGATGGCTATTGTAGTGTAAAAGATTGTTCTTATCCGTCTCCTTAACATATAGATCCGTCTCCAATTTGTTTCCCTTAATATATACTTTTGTGTCTAAGAACTGAATCGAATCCTCAGACACAACCTTGGTAAATTTTAAACCTCTTCTGGATAGATTTAAAAAACGGATAAAAAAGGTAAGGAGGACAGATATTTTGAGGCCACAAGGGAATAGGGTCAATCGAAGAATCCCATTTGTAACCACGTATGGGAGATTAGGCCCTAAGATTGCTGAGGTTCTGAGAAAAGAATAGCATATCCTTCAGAAGGTGGAAGAAATGTGCAATAAATTTATCCAGAGGGGATATCCTAAACCTCTTCTGGATAGATTTAAAAAACGGATTAAAAAGGTAAGGAGGACAGATATTTTGAGGCCACAAGGGAATAGGGTCAATCGAAGAATCCCGTTTGTAACCATGTATGGGAGATTAGGCCCTAAGATTGCTGAAGTTCTGAGAAAAGAATGGCATATCCTTCAGAATATGCTAACACATTGTTAGTGGGTGTATATATTATGACACATTGAGCACTTGAATTATGCTTGAGAAAGGCTCTGTTGTTGTTTTTCGAGCCGAAACGTTGCACCTTTACTCCTGATTCTTGAATAAAGAAGCCTTTATGCTGACGTCCGTGTTGTATCAAGTCCCGCCGCAGCAAGTCCATCCCACTTTGCTAGGGTCAGCGCCAAGCAATTAGCCAATTACCGTCGCGCTGGCCCTTTAAATTTACAGGCGCATGCCCTAGAGAGCTGGCACACACGCACCGGCCGGCAGAGGAAGACTGCAGGACCGGACCGCGGCTGGGTAAGTATCTGCGGGCACAGCGAGTGCGCCCGCAGCCCGAAACGTGGGCCGTGGTGCAACCCGTCCCCGGCAGTGATCCAGAAGAGGGGACATGGGTGCACCTACAGCCACTCGTAACAAGGACAATTAGATAATAAAAAAATGGACATTGAATTGATTGTAGAAAAAGTAGAAAAAAGTCAGCTCACCTATTTTCCAGGCAGTCACTACCCATGGGCGCACGTCCCCTGCTCCAGCAGCATGCACAAGTCAAAACAAGCAATGGTGTGGGACAGCGAAAAGAAAAAATGGGTAGTAAATAGATAAATTAAATCACAATTTATTTACATTCTTAGATGCATTAAAAGCAGAGTAGCATGATGTACACACAAGGAGACAAGGTGCCAGAAATTGAAATTGCCGACGCCTTTCTGGCACTAAGTGCCCTTAGTCATGGCAAAGCACTACAAGAAAACTCTCCACATTATATACAAAGGCAATGGTTAAAAATGAATTAAAATCATTAACTCACCTGATTGAACTGGCCGCCGATGGTTCCGGGCGTCACGGAAGCCGGAAACACAAAGGTCACATGACCGTAAAAGATTACACGTGACTGTGAGAAAAAAAGCCCGGTCATGCGCAGTACTAAGAAGTTATCACGTACTGGCACTGGCAGAGAGAATATATACAAAATAGAAACAATTACAATATGCTGTAAAATAACAGGCACAAGTAATTTTACATAAAAGCCCAGACTAGACAGAAGCCAGATCAATGGGTGTGAACTTATACAGAGAGCACGAAGTCAACCAGTAATGAAATGGAGAAAAAAATAAATATATATCAATATACAAAAGACAAACACAGAAGCAAGTCTGGTTAATAATGGAACATAGTTTTTTTTTTAGATTTAACCCATTAGGGAAAGTAGTATCCAAAGTGATGATCCAAAAAGCTTCCCTATCATGAAGCCTTTGTTCCATGTTACCACCCCGTGCTGATTTAACCCCTTCCCGACATAGGACGTATGCATACGCCCTAGCGGGAAGTGACTTCCCGCAAATGGACGTATGCATACGTCCTGGCGATCGCGCGGGCTCGCGCGATCGCAACATGGGACCAGCGGTAAACTACTGCTGGCCGAATGCCGTATCACCCGCAGCCGGAGTGAGCTCCGGCCGCGGGTGAAAAACGCTTCATTACCGCAGCCTGTCATGGCTGCGATAATAAAGCCGCAGTCAGGAGGAGTGAGCTCCTCCTGCCTGCTTCCCGGCGGCTGCCGAACTGCAGTTCAGCAGCGATCTCCTACCTGATGGCCACGGGACGTGAATGGCACTTTCCGGGGTTATCTGGGACGTCACCATGCCCGCAATGCATTCTGGGCATGGTGACAGGTAGTTGTCATGGCGACCAGTATACAGTACTAGTACTGTGCACTGGCTGCCTTCTAACAATAATCTGATGATTGCTGTTAGAAGAAAAAGTGAAAACAAAGGTAAAACACAAACACAAAAAATAAAAAAAAAAACACGTACACCGCCCTTTTCCCCTTTACAAACGGCAATCGCCCCAAAAAAGATCAAAAATAAATAAAGGACCCATATTTGGTATCGTGACGTGCGTACCGACCCACCGTAAAAAACAAACGCCGTAAAAAACAAAAACAAAAAACAGTCACAGAATTGCGATTTTTGTACATCCTGCAGCACATAAAATGGAATAAAAAGAGATCAAAAACTCATATAAACGTCAAAGTTGTACCAATTAAAAGGTCAGTTCATCCCACAAAAAAAGTCCTTACACGTCTCTGAATATGGAAAAATAAAAAAAATTATGGCTCTCAGAAGATCGCGATGCATAAATATTATTTAACACAATAAAAACACTTTTTTTTATTTTTTTTTTTAAGTGCTTCAAAATGAAAAAAAACTATATAAATAGGGCATCGCCGTAATCGTATCAACCCTGAGAGTAAAGCTAACTGGTCATGGATACTGCACGGTGAGCGCTGTTAAAAATAAAAATAAAAAACACTTCTAGGATTGCAGTATTTTCTTCACCCTGCCTTCCAAAAAACGGATTTAAAACTGATCAAAAAGTCTTGTCCCCCCAAAAATGATATCAATAAAAACGTCAACTCTTCCCGCAAAAAGCAAGCCCTACACAGCTCCGTACACAGAAAAAATAAAAAAGTTATGGCTCTCAGACTATGGCGATGCAAAAACGTGTTTTCCTTTTTGAATAAAAATGTTTTTATTGTGTAAAAGCAGTAAAAAAATAAAAAAATAAACAAATTGGGTATCTATGTAATCGTATCGACCTGCTGAGTAATACTAGTATGTCAGTTATACTGCCCGGTGACCGCTGTTAAAAAAAAAAAAAAAAAACACTACAGGAATGCTGTTATTTTGTTCAAAATGCCTCACAAAACCTTACTAAAATGTGATCCAAGCGGCATATGCCCCCCATAATGGTACTAATAAAAATGTCAACTCATCCCACAAAAAACAAGCCCATAATCAGCTCCGTATACAGAAAACTGAAAACGTTATGGCTATCAGAACAGGACAACATAAAAACGCAATTTTTTATAGGCCTATTTCTATTGTGTAAAAGTAATAAAACATAAAAAAAACTATATAAAATCTATATCATTGCAATTGTACCAAACCCAAAGTAAAGATATCCTGTCATTTATACTGCACGGCGAACGCTGTAAATTGAAGCCCAAAAAACAATGGCGGAATTTCTTTTTCCCCTCATTTTCATAGCCCAATGCAAAAAAAACAAAAAACTTTGGAACACCTGTGCACCCAAAATGTACAATACATCCCTAGATGAGATCTGAGGCATGCTGAATCCAAAATGGGGTGACTTCTGGAAGGTTTCACCTGTTCTGGTACTTTGGGGGCTTTGTAAATGCGACATGGCTCCACCAAAATCTGCGTTCCAAAAGCCAAATTGTGCTCCCTCCCTTATACCACCCCTGCCATGTTCCCAATCAGCGGTTTACACCCACATGTAGGGTATTGCCGAACTTGGAAGAAATTTTGTAACAAGGTTTTGGGTGCTTTTTTACCAGGATGCCTTGTAAAAATTAAACATTTTCAGCTAAATTTGCAGATTATTGGAAAAAAAATTTTTTTTCATTTTCACAGCCTAACACTAAAACATTTTGTGACACACATGTGGGGTCGATATACTCACGACACCCCTGGATATATTCCTTAAGGGGTGTAGTTTCCAATATGGGGTGTTTTTAGGGGAGTTTATTAAGTTTTAGCACCTTAGGGCGTCTGCAAACCTGAAATGGCCCCTAAATAAAATCGTAATGAAAATGAGACCCCAGAGTCCAGTAGGTGCTCCTCCTATTCTGGGGCTTGTGGTTGAGCCAAATAATGCACTAGGGCCACATTTGGGATATCTCTGAAAACGGCAGAATCTGGGGAATCAATATTAAGTTGCATTTCCCTGATCACATTTACCGTATTCTTGTGAATAATGTATAAAAATTGAAAATGTGCAAAAAAAGTGAAATTTTGAAATTTCACTTCCACTTTGCTTTAATTCCTATGAAACACCTCATGGGTTAATAAACTTCCTAAATGCGGTTTTTAATACTTTAAGGGGTGTAGTTTCTTAGATTAGGTCATTTAGATGGGGGTATCTTACATACAGGTCAATCATAGTCACGTTAGAACTGGACTGGTTCCTAAAAAATGTATATTGCAAATTTTGTTGAAAATTTGAAAATTACTACAAAATTTCTAAGCCCCCTAATGTCGTAAAAAAAAAAAAGAATACATTTAAAAAAATGATGCCAAACTACAGCAGACATATGGTAGATGCTAGTTATAAACTATTTTGAGTGGAATAACTATCTGTCTTACATGCAGAAATTTTGAAGTTTAAAATTGGTAAATTTTTCAAAATTTTTCACGATTTTTTGATATTTTTCAACAATCAACAAGCTTTTTTGGACCAAAATTTCTTACTACTTTAAGCACAATGTTCACAGAAAAAATCTCTGATCACATGATAGGTAAAAGTGTCAAAAAGTGTTCTCACATAATGACACATGACAGATTTCATAAGGGGCTCTGTCAGAGAGGCCAAAACTACATAATGTAAAAGCTGTGCACATCTAAATATACTTGAAAACGTAAGCATAGTGCACACTGAAAGGCTAGGAACTACATTCTAAGACATAAATCATGGCACACTTAAGACTATGTAAAACCTCAAGTATATATAGAATATAGGAAATGCTTTACACTAAGGAAATATGAAAAACCTGGGAACTCTTAGTTACAGTATTTGATCAAAGATTGTATTAAGCTCACCTCCCAAACACTCAAGGGTGCCCAGAGCAGGGATCCCTACACTAAAACATGGACCTTACTAGATCCATTCAGACTGCCACTTCCCCAGATGATAGGATCCTGCAATGGAGTTAACCCACATATTTATATAGGTAGTGAGTGCAGCAGCCACTGAATTTGGCCTCTCCCAACTAGACTACAAAATGTAAAAGGCTGTGACATGTCTAATAGATACTTAAAACGTAAGCATATTTTTTTTTAATTTTGCACACTGAAAGGCTATGACATACATCTAATACATAAATCAGTGCACACCACTAAAGACTAATAAAAAACCTCAAGTTATATAGGAATATAGGAATGCTTTACAGCTAAGGAAAAATATAAAAACCTGGGCCTCTAGTTTACAGTATTTGATCAAAGATTGTATTAAGCTTCACCTCCCAACACTCAAGGTCCCAGAGCAGGTGAGTCCCCTACACTAAAACATGTGTACCTTACTAGGAGTCCATTCCAGACTGCCCACTTCCCCAGGATGATAGGAACCTGCAATTGAGTTAACCTGCACATATTTATATGAGTAGTTTGAGTGGCAGCACCATTGAATTGCCATCTCCCAAATAGCCTACAAAATGTAAAAGGCTGTGCACATCTAAATATATTCTTTGAAAACGTAAGCATAGGTGCACACTGAAAGGTCAATGACTATACAACTATACATAAAATCAGTGGCACACTAAAGAATAGTTAAACCTCAAGTTTATATAGGTATAAGAAATGCTTTACAGCTAAGAAAATATGAAAAACCTGGAACTCTTAGTTTACAGTATTTGATCAAAGATTGTATTAAAGCCTCACCTCCCAACACGTCAATGGGGTTCCCAGAGCAGTGATCCCTACACTAAAAACAAGTTACCTTACTAGGAGTCCATTCAGACGCCACTCCCAGAGTGATATAACCTCAATTGAGTTAACCTGCACATATTTAATGAGGTAGTTGAGTGCAGCAAGCCAATGAAATTGCCATCCCCAAATGACTACAATAGTAAAAGGCTGTGCACATCTAATATTACTTTGAAAACGTAAGCATAGGTGCACACTGAAAGGCAATGACATACAACTAATACATAGAATCAGTGCACACGTAAAGACTAAGTAAAACCTCAAAGTTTATAGAGGAATATAGGAAAATGCTTTACAGTAAGGAAAATTTGAAAAACCGGGGACCGCTTATTTACATATTTGATCAAAGATTGGATTAACTCACCTCCCAACACGTCAAGGGTTTCCCAGAGCAGGTGATCCCACACTATAAACATGTTACCTTACTAGGAAGTCCCATTCAGACTGCCACTTCCCCAGGGGTGAATAGGAACCTGCATTGAGTTAACATGCACAGATTTATTCGGAGGTTAGTTGAGTGCACAAGCCAATGAGATTGCCATCTCCCAAATACGACTACAAATGTAAAAGGCTGTGCACATCTAATATATACTTTGGAAACGTAAGCTAGGGCACACTGAAAGCAATGACATACATCAAAAACATAAATCAGTGGCAAACTAAAGACAAAGTAAAACATCAAGTTTATATACGAATATAGGAAATGCTTTACAGATAAGGAAAATAAGAAAAACATGGGACTCTTAGTTTCAGTTTTGATCAAGAGATTGTATAACTCACCTCCCAACACGTCAAGGGGTTCCCAGAGCAGGTGGTCCCTACACTAAAACTTGTTACCTTACTAGGAGTCGCATTCAGACAGCCACTTCCCCAGAGTGATAGGAACCTGCATATTGAGTTAACCACACATATTTAATGAGGTAGTTAGTGTCAGCAAGCCAATGAGGTGCCATCTCCAAATAGACTACAAAATGGTAAAAGGCTGTGCACATCTAATATATACTTTTGAAACGGAAGCATAGGTGCACACTGACAGGCAATGACATTAATCTAATACATCAACTGTGGCACACTAAAGACTAAGTAAAACCTCAAGTTTATATAGGAATATAGGAAATGCTTTTACAGCTTAAGGAATAATATACAAAACCTGGTACTCTTGTTTGACAGTATTTGATCAAAGATTTGTATTAAGCTCACCTCCCATCACGTCAAGGTGTTTCCCAGAGCAGGTGAGTCCCTACACTAAAACATGTTACCTTACTAGGAGTCCATCAGGACTGCCTCTTCCCCGGAGTTGATAGGAACCTGCATTGATTAACCTGCACAATTTATATGAGTAGTTGAGTGCTGCAAGCCAATAGATTGCCCATCTCCCAAATAACACAAAATGTAAAAGGCTGTGCACATCTATTATAATACTTTTGAAAACTAAGCATAGGTCACACTGAAAGGCAATGACATCATCTTAATACATAAATCATTGGCACAACTAAAGACTAAGTAAAACTACCTCAATTTGATATAGAATATAAGAAATGCTTTACAGCTAGAGGAAAATTATGAAAAACCTGGACTCTTAGTTTAACAGTATTTTGATCAAAGATGTATTAACTCACTCCAACACGATCAATGGGTTCCCAGAGCAGGTGAGTCCCTACACTAAAACATGTTACCTTACAGGAGTCCATTCAGTCTGCCCACTTCCCCAGGAGTGAATGAACCTGCAAATTGAGTAAACCTGCACATATATATATGAGTAGTTGAGTGCAGCAAGCCAATGAGGATGTGCCATCTCCCAAATAGACTACAAAAATTAAAAGCTGTGCACATCTAAATATATACTGTTGAAAACGTAAGCATATTTGCACACTGAAAGTCAATGACCTAACATCTAATACAGAAATCAGTGGCACACTAAAGACAAGTAAGTTAAAACCTCAGTTTATATAGGAATATAGGAAATGCTTTACAGCTAAGGAAAACTATAAAAAACCTGGGCCTACTTTAGTTTACAGTATTTGATCAAAGATTGGTATTAACTCACTCCCAACACGTCAAGGGGTTCCCAGAGCAGTGAGTCCCTACACTAAAACTTGTTACCTTACTAGGAGTCCATTCAGACTGCCACTTCCCCAGGAGTTTGATAGGAACCTGCAATTGTAGTTAACCTGCACATATTTATATGAGTAGTAGTGCAGCAAGCCAAAGAGAATTGCCATCTCCCTAATAGACTACAACTGTAAAAGGCTGTGCACATCTAATATAGACTTTTGAAAACGTAAGCAAGGGCACCCTGAAAAAGCAATGACATACATCTAATACAAAAATCATGGCACACTAAAAGACTAAGTAAAACCCTCAAGTTTATATAGGAACTATAGTAAATGCGTTACAGCTAAGGGTAATATAAAAACCTGGGACCTCTTTAGTTGTACAGTATTTGATCCATTATTGGTTGATGCGCTCCCTCCAAATCGTCAAGGGTTCCCAGAGCAGGTGATCCCTACACAAACATGTACCATACTAGGTGTCCATCAGACTGCCACTTCCCCTGAGGGTTAGGAACCTGCAATTGAGTTAACCTGCACATATGTTATAGAGGTAGTTGAGTCGCAAGCCAATGAATTGCCATCTCCCAAATAGAGCCTACAAAATGTAAAGGCTGTGCACACCTAATATATACTACCTTTGATAACGTAAGCAGAGGTCACACTGTAAGCAATGACATACATCTAAAACATAAATCAGTGACACTTAAAGACTACAGTAAAACCTCTTTATATAGGAAATAGGAAATGCTTTACAGCTAAGGAAAATATAAAAACCTGGACTCTTAGTTTTACAGTATTTGATCAAAGATTTATTAAGCGCACCTCCCAACTCGTCCAAGGGTTCCCAAGCAGTGATCCCTACACTAAAACATGTTACCGATACTAGGAGGCCTTCAGACTGCCACTTCCCCAGGATGATAGAACCTGCATTTGAGTTAACCTGCACGATATTTATATGAGTAGTTGAGTGCACAAGCCAATGAGTATTGCCATCTATCCCAAATAGACTACAAAATGTATAATGCTGGCATCATCTAATATATACTTTTTGAAAACGTAAGCATGAGGTGCACACTGAAAGGCAAATGACAGACATCAATCATAAATCATGGAACACTAAAGACTAAGTAAAACCTCACGTTTTATAGAGGAATATAGGACAATGCTTTACAGCTAAGGAAAAAATGAAAAACCATCCGGGACTCTTACAGTTTACAGTTTTTGATCAAAGATTATTAAGCTCACCTCCCAACACGTCAAGGGTTCCCAGAGCAGGTGATCCCTACACTAAAACATGTTACCTCTAACTAGGAGTCCATTCAGACTGTCCACTTCCAAGTGATAGGAACCTGCCAATTGAGTTAATCTGACATAGGTATAGTGAGGTAGTTGCGAGTGGCAGCAAGCCAATGAGATTGCCATCTCCCAAATGACTACAAAATGTAAAAAAGGCTTGCCTCATCTAAATTATAGACTTTCAAACGTAAGCATAGGTGCACACTGAAAGCAATGACATTCATCTAATACATAAATCATGCACTCAGAAAGACTAATAAAACCTCAAGTATATATAGGTATTATAGAAAAGCTTTACAGTAAGGAAAATATGAAAAAGCCTGGAGACCTCTAGTTTACAGATATTTGATCAAAGATTGTATTAGGCCTCACCTCCCATTCGTCAAGGGTTTCCCAAGCAGTGGAGTCCCTACACTAAAACATGTTACCTTATAGGAGTCCATTCTACTGCCACCTCCTCCAGGGAGTGATATGAACCGCAAGTGAGTTAACCTGCACATATTTATATGAGTATTGAGTGTCAGCAAGCCAAGAGTGGCCATCGTCCCCAAAATAGAACTACAAAATGTAAAAGGCTGTGCACTCTTCTAAAATATACTTTGAAAACGTAAGCATAGGTGCACACTGAAAGGCAATGTAACGTACATTCTAATAAAGTAAATCAGTGGCACACTAAAAGACTAAGTAAAACCTCAAGTTATATAGGAATTATAGAATGCTTTACAGCTAAGGACAAAAATATGAAAAACCTGGACTACTTAGTTTACATATTTGATCAAAATTGATAAGCTCACCTCCCAACACGTCCAAGGGGTTTCCCAGAGGCAGAGTGAGTCCCTACTATAAAACATGTTACCTTACTAGGAGTCCCATTCAGACTGCGAACTTCCCCAGGAGTGATAGTAACAGCTGCAATTGAGTTTAACCTGCACATATTTTAGTATGAGGTAAGTTGAGTCAGCAAGCCAAATCGAGATTGCCACTCCAAATAGACTACAAAATGTAAAAGGCTGTGCTCATCTAATATATACTTTGAAAACGTAAGCATAGAGGCACACTGAAAAGGCACTGACATTACATCTAAACATAATCAGTGCACACTAAAGTCTAAGTATAACTCAAGTTATAATAGGAAATATAGGAAACTTTACAGCTAAGGAAAATATGAAAAACCCGGGACTTCTTCTTTACAGTATTTGATCAAGATGTATTTAACTCACCTCCCAACACGTCAACGAGGGTTTCCAGAGCATTGTGAGTTCCCTACACTAAAAACATGTATACCCTTACTATGAGTACCCATTCAGACTGCCACTTCCCCGAGGATGATAGGAACCTGCAATTGAGTTTTAACCTGCACACAAATTTTAAAATAGGTAGTTTAGTGCAGCTACCAATGAGATTGCCATCCTCCCACATAGACTACAAAATGTAAAAGGCTGTCACATCTAAATATACTTTGAAAACGTAACATCAGTTGCACACGAAAGCAATGACATACATCTAATACATAAATCAAGCAGCAAACACTAAAACTAAGTAAAACTCAAGTTCTAATATAGAAGATAGGAAATGCTTACAGCTAATGAAAATATGCGAACAACCTAGGACTCTTAGTTTACAGATTCTTGATCAAAGATTTATTTAAGACTTAACCTCCCAACAAACTCAGTTCCCAGACAGTGAGTCCCACACTAAAACCATGCGTACCTTACTAGAGATCCATTCAGACTGCCCAACTATCCCCAGGAGTGATAGGAACCTGCAAGTTGAGTTAACCTGCACATATGTATATGATAAGTTGCGTGCACTTAACTGCCAATTGCGGTTCAGCATCACTTAGTGACTTAATACAAATCTTGTGATCAAATACTGTACAACTAAAAATCCCCCGTTTTTCAATATTTTCCTTACTGAAAGCAATTTCCTATATTCCTATATAACTGAGGGTTTACTTAGTCTTTATTGCCACGATTATAGTATTAGATGTATTCATGGCCTTCATTGCTCCCTATCTTACGTTTTCAAGGTATAATATTAGATGTGCACAGCCTTTTTACATTTTGTAGTCTATTGGGAGAAGGCAATCCTCATTGCGCTGACTCGCACACAACTACCGCATATAAATATGTGCAGTTAACTCAATTGCAGTCCATCACTCCCTGGGGAAAGTGCAGTCATGAATGGACTTCTATTCCCCCTAAAAAAATAAGGTAACAATTTTAGTAATGTAGAGGATCTATCACCTGCTCTGGAACCCCTTGACGTGTTGAGGAGGTGACTTAATACAATCTCTTTAGCGATCAAACTACTCTGTAATATAACTAAGAGGTCCCCAGGTTTTCTCATATTTTCCTTAGCTGTAAAGCTTTTCCTATATTCCTGATATAAACGTCGAGGTTTTACTTAGTCCTTTAGTGTGCCACTGACTTATGTATTAATTCTATGTCATTGCCTTCATGTGCACCTATGCTTCTACGTTTCTGTCCCAAAGTATATATTAGATGTGCAACAGCCTTTTACAATTTTTATAGTCTATTTGGGAGATGCAACTCGATTGGCGTGCGCACTCAACTACCTCATATAAAACATTTTGCAGGTTAACTCAAATTGCAGGTTCCTATCACTCCTGGAGTGCAGTCTGAAGGACTCCTAGTACAAGAGTAACATGTCTTTTTGTGTAGGACTCACCGCCTCTTGGAACCCCTTGTCGTTTGGGAGGTGAGCTTAAGTCACACATCTTTGATCAATAAGGTTAAACTATATCCCTGGTTTTCTTCATAATTTTTCCGTAGCTGTAAACTTTCCATATATTCCTATATATACTGAGGGATTTTTACTTGCTACTTTAGTGTGCCACTGGATTTATGTAAAGATTGTATGACATTTGCCTTTCAGTGTGCACCTATGCGACTTTTTTCAAAGTATAATATTAGATGTCACAGCTTTTTACAGCATTTTTGTAAAGTCTAATTTGAGAATTTTGTTGGCCAAAAAAATCTCATTGCGGCTTGCGCACTCAACTACCTCATTACAATAATGTCAGTTTAACTCAATGCGTTCCTATCACCCTGGGGATGCAGTTCGAATGGACTCCTTAGTAAGTAACATGTTTTCTAGTGTAGGGACTCATCCTGCTCTCGGAACCCCTTTGACGGTTGGAGGGAGCTTAAACAATCTTTGATCAAATACTGTAAAACTAAGAGTCCCTGGTTGTCATATTTTCCTTAAGCTTGTAAAGCTTTTCCTATATTCCTATACTAAACTGCGAGTTTTACTTAGTCTTTAGTTCGTGCCACTGCGGAGTTATTATTAGAGTGTATGTCATTGCCTTTCAGTGTGCACCGATGCGTACGTGTTTCAAAGTATATATCTTTACGATCATGCACAGCCTTCTTACACCTTTTTGTACGATCTATTTGGGAGATGGCAATCTTCATTGGCTTCTGCTGCACCTTCACTACCGCATATAATAGTGCAGGTTAACTCACATTCTGCCACGTTCCCTAATCACTCCTGGGAAGTAGCAGTCTCAATGACACCTATAAAAGTAACATTTTCTTAGATGTAGGCGGACTCAACTGCTCTGCGAACCCCTTGACGTGTTGGGAGTGACTTAATACAATCTTAGATCTATACGTAAACAAGAGGCACTGGTTTGTCATATTTCCCTTACTGTAAACATTTCCTATATCCTATATATACTTGAGGTTTTACTTAGTCTTTAGTGTCACTGATTTATGTATGATGTATGTCATTGCCTTTCAGTGTCACCTATCTGCTTACGTTTCAAGTATATATTAGATTGCACAGCCTTTTACATTTGGTAGTCCCTATTTGGAGATGGCAATCTCATTGGCTGCTGCACTCAACTACCCTCATATAAATATGTGCAGGTTATCTCAATTCAGGTTCCTATCACTCCATGGAAGTGGCAGCATGAATGACTCCTAGTAAGTTAACATGTTTTAGTGTAGTGACCACCTGCCTGGGAACCCGCGCCTGTGTACGTGTTGAGGAGGTGAGCTTAATACAATCTCTGATATCAAAACGTTAAACTAAGAGTCCCAGTTTTATTTCAATTTTCCTTAGCTGTAAAGCATTTCCCTATATTCCATATAAATCTTGAGGGGTTACTTAGATCTTTAGTGGCGCCACTGATTTACATGTATTAGATTATGCATATGGCCTTCAGTGTGCACCATGACTTACGTTTTCAAAGTATATTTTAGATTGTCACAGCCTTACATTTTGTAGTCTATTGGGAGAGGGCAAGCCTTTGCTTGCTGCACTCAACACATCTATAAATATGTGCACAGGTTATCTCAATTGCAGGTTCCATCACCCTGAATTGGCATCTGAAATGGACTCTAAAGTAACATGTTTTAGTGTAGGACTCACATGCGCTGGAGACCCCTTTGCGTTTTGGAGTGAGCTGAATACAATCTTGATCACATACTGGTAAACTAAGAGTCCCAGGTTTTCATATTTTTCCTTAGCTGTAAAGCATTTCCTATATTCTATATAAAACTTGAGGTTTACTTAGTCTTTAGTGGGCCACTGTTTTATATATTAGTGTTGTCCATTGCATTTCAGTGTGCAACCTAGGCTTACGTTTCAAATATATATTAATGTGCACAGCCTTTACATTTTGTAGTCTACTTTGGAATGCAATCTCATTGCTGCTGCAACTCAACTACCTCATAATAAATATGTGCCAAGGTTATCTGCAATTGCAGGTTCCTATCACTCCTGGGAAGTGCAGTCTGAATGGACTCCTAGTAAGTACATGTTTTTGTGTAGGGACTCACCTGCTCTGGAACCCCTTAGACGTGTTGGATGAGCTTAATACAATCTTTATCAAATACTGTATACTATAGAGTCCACCAGGTTTTTCATATTTCCCTTACTGTAGAAGGGCTTTCCATATTCCTATATAACTTGAGGTTTTAACTTATCTTTAGTGTGCCACTGATTTAGGTATTAGAGATGGCCAAAATCTGGCCCCGGGGTAAGGGTTAAAGAGGTACAAACTTAGGACAGTGTTTTTAAAAGGGGTCTAGGTCTAAAACTCACTTTTTTTGCCCAACAACCAATCAGAGTCCCCCTTTTTCATTTCATATAGTGCCGGGAAAAAATAAAAAGGGCCTTGTTTGGTTGCATTTCCCAACAAAGGAATTTTAACCAAACATTTTCATACATTTGGCCCTTAACTAACAGTTCAACCTGCGCCAATTTACACACTATGATAAATGTGGCGCTTTAAGACTGTCTAGTCTAATTTTACACTGTCTAAAAGAAGCACTTTGATAAATCGCCCCACTGTGGGAAACATTATAAAAACTCTGCTTTTTTCCCCATACAACCAAAATTCCCTTTAATTTTTTCAGGAACTATATGAAATAAAAGATATTTTGGTTGCTAGGGGCAACAAAGAAATCTTAGCCCTGACATTTTCATACATGAGGCCCTTTTCTTCGTCCCGATAGCAACCAATCACAGTGCTTTTCAATTTTTTGTAGGATTATAAAATATTGGTGCTTTCAAACGCGCCCCTTTCCACGGGTTTTTTGGGGCATTACCCCCTAAACCCAAATACTCCTAAAAGGTCCGTTGCTTTACTAAACATCCCCACAACAAGTATG
The DNA here is from genome assembly GCA_025379985.1 of Phyllomedusa bahiana. NCBI lineage: Eukaryota > Metazoa > Chordata > Amphibia > Anura > Hylidae > Phyllomedusa > Phyllomedusa bahiana. The sequence goes on along the minus strand of JAODAL010062250.1, from coordinate 1,459 downwards.
TCGGGTTTTTCTTAAACAAATTAGCAGTTTTTCGATTTAGAACAACCCTTTTAAAACCGGGCCATCCTGAAAACTTTAGGCAATCAGTTATTTAAAGCAGATGTGAGCAAAATTTTCTTTCCCCGGGGGCAAAATTCATTTTTGCTTCCTAGCCTGCATTTTTGCCAGAGTAATGGGTTAGTTTTTTCCCCCCCCTCCCCACCGGTTTCCCAAGCACATCCACCACCCCTTCCTAGCTATGCATCGCTAGAGTCATTTCATGCAGTCACCTTTCTTTTGCATTGTTACCTGTATTTTATTAAAATTAGCCATATTCAGCCATTCCTAAATGTGCGAACTAGTGATAAGTCCGTTCAAATAAAACAGCAAAATTTTTAAAAGAACTTGTTCAATATTAAAAAATAAGGCTGATTTTTACAAAAAAACATGCCAAACCCCCCCCTGCTCAAGCTGTTTTTTGATATTGCAGCCCCGCCCCGCCAAAAGGGAATGTGGCTGAATTCAATACCGGGCAAAGCCCATGCACGGCAGGGCCTGTTTTTAAGAAAAAAAAATCAGTCTATTTTCAAATCCTGGTCAACTCCTCTAACCATTGCTGGGTGGGGGTATTGGGTTTTATGATTTTTTAATTTAATCTCTTTTGCCCCTCTAGTAAAGGGTAAAATTTACATATAAATTTTATACCCTGCAGGTAAAAAAAATTTACTTGTTTGAAAATTGATAAAAATGTAAAACGTTTAAAAAGCAACATTTTCAATAAAAATGTCGATTTGCAATTTCATAATATGATTGGGGTTTTATTCCTTTACCTCACGAGTAGATTTTTGAAAACCAATTTACATTGTGTGAGCAAATACCTGGCGTTTTTTTTTTCTTTGTGAAATTTTTTTAAAAACCACACAATCATAACCGGAGAACAAAATCATTTAAAGGGGTGTTTTTAAACTTACCTTAAATTCACATTATAACTAACCAACCAATACAAAAATTTAAAAGTGAGGCCCAAAAGGATGAGGAATTAAATAGATGATTTAAGATAGGCAGAGGGGGATGAAAAACAGAATTTCAGGGGGGGTATGAAGTGCACGGGAATTTGGCTATGAAAGAGTACAAAAGTAGGACACCAAGGGCAAATAAATAAGTGGGAACCAAAAATAAATAACTTCTCTTCTCCTCCCCTTCTCTTGTACTGTTGTCCCTTCCCTTTAGTTCTTTCCTCCCCCGTTTTTCGGGGTTGCTAGTCTCCTCCCCCCTTTGGGATCCCCCGACTAAGGGTCATACCTCACATAAAGGGTTTGTCACAACAGACAAGAACTGAGGACTGTTTAAATCATCTCGAGTACAAACCTTAGTATTGTCATCCTCTTAAAAAAAAACTCCCAAACCCTCACAAGGGCCCAAGGGGTGGGGAATTTTAGGGACTGCCTGTAGGACACATCAATATCACCTGGAACATTAT